>VDFB02000013.1:99942998-100035941 GCA_007258455.2 Sequoia sempervirens
ATTTAGGCAAAATGATTTTTTTTAAAAATCACTATGTTTCTAATAAGGATTGAAAGCATATAATATGGGTTTACATGCAACCAAAAAAAGTGAGAGATGATGCTATCAAACATTCTTGAACTTAAGAATTTTTCATGGAACAAATATGTACATATAATTGTAATTTACACAAAATGATTTACAACTATGTAGAAGTTACTGTAAGTTCTTATTTGAACATGTATAGGGTTTCAAGTGAACTTGAAAACCATGGATATAATCTAAGTCAAAGATTCTGGTTCAGCCCGCTCTTCAATAACTTGTAGAATTTTTTGATGATCATCACTATCTAGTCTCCATTTTCTTCAACCATGTGCATGTGGAACATGATGGAGATGTAGAGTGGCAGAAATTATTAAGTGACTATATTGATATACCTTTTTATTAGGTTGATAGTCAACAAAATGAATCCCATGTCGAACAAATTTGACTTGTTTTAGATATTTCCCTTGTACTACAATAGAACCTGCATGGTAAACATGAACCTAAGGTAAGACATATGAACATGTGTGCAATATTTTCATGCACAAGGTTTGTACAATATATATTTAATGTTTATAATGTAATGTCCACATGTGAATACAATGTATATAAAATTTTAAATTTAAATTCACCTATGGGAAATAACATTCCATCACTTGTTTTAGGTTTTGTTAGCCTATTCCTCTCTTTTGTGCAATGCAATAAATAATAGCTAACACCTTCGATGTTTTTAGGCTCTGCTATGACTGCAAAAAAATCTCCTATGCACCAAATTTACACAAAATAAATCTTAAAAAATTAGAAATGTCTCTAAAAATCATTAACTAGATATATATAATAAAATTTAAATTATTGAAAACTTACACGTGTACCTTTGCTAACCAATCCTGAAATATGGTCATAATCAATTGAAATCAAAGTAATGTCTTCAAATCTTTTTTCCTCGTGTTCATTGTATGTTTCTAAAAAAAGTAGTGGCACTGTATCCCATTTACCAACATATCCAAGTTCTTGATTATTGCATGCATAATCAGAGTTTCCCTCAATGTACTTAGTGCAAAAACAAGAGTAATCCCTTGTGTCTAATATCCATCCATGGTGACTATCTGAACTCCTAACACAATGCAAAGATCTTGTTTTTTCTACCCTCTTGCATCCATGCATCGATCTTCTATCCACACCTAGATACATATGTACAACAAAAAACTTATGTGAACAAATATGTATATATATTTTAAATTTAAATAAATTCAAAATTTTGATTTAATGTAATTTATACATACCCAATATCTCCCAAAACACTCTATGTGGAAAGTGTTGGTTTGTTCTTGAAGATGCGCCAACCACATTTGATGCAAAGTGTTTCTTGCACCATTCAACAACATCATGTGCATTGTCTAGACGATCTTCTAGATAACTTATTTGATGCTTTCTTAAAGCTTGTTTGATGCAAGCTCCTGCTCCATCATGCTCACCCTTTCCATGCCCACTCTCAAAAAAACTCCAAACATGTGGTATTTTGTAGATTTTATGATATCTAAAAAGTGTATAGAATGGCCTTGAAGATTTGAATTATGCCACACATCCATCTAACCATACAAAATGATTTTCAAATTTGACACCCCTACTTCTCAAATTCTCAAAAAATATTGTAAAGCAATGTTGGACAAAAAGTGTGTCACGCTTTTTATCATCACTAATATAAAAGTGATATTCTTTTTTAATGACTCGTTCTTCATCTGTACTCTCAACACCATCCAATTCTGATTGTGCATGTCGATAACACACAGGAACCATAATAGTGATATGCTTTGAAAAGTAATACTCTGATTGAATCTCCTTTTGATGTACAAAGGAGTAATTTTCTGCAAAGTCAACTACTGATAGAACTGTTCCATGTGGGAAAGTATCTCTCAATGTTTGGAATTGTTGTGCTTGCCACTTAGCAAAAAATGAATGATGTATGTATGGTCGTATCAATTTTCAAAAATCTTCCATAAATTTTCCAAATGGAATCTCCTCTTCTACATAGATCAACCTTGTGGATTCTTTCCCAAAATTTGTTTGCAACTTTACATACTTGTATCTGTGTTAGTAAAATATGTGAATAAATAATAAACCACACTTGATCAATAAAAAATTACATCAAAGAGAATCCAAATAACTTGATCTATGAGAAATTGAAACAAATAAACTCTCTAAAAATACTACTTACCTCTTGCAATTTACTTTCTTTGTTAGGTTAGTATCCTTAATTCTTGAAGGAAATTTAGCCAAATTTCCACATGTCTCACAAATTCATTTTATGCAATTTATTTGAGGTCCATTTTCATGATCACATAATATAGACTTTATGAACAAACTTGCCTGTTTAGGAGGTGCATTTTGAAACCCACATCTTTCTTCTCTCATATTTTGAAACACCTGATAGTAGAGATCAAATTCAATATGATAACGACAACAACAAGTTTCAAAAAACCTGTTTATCTTCACATAATATGGCTTTAACCTTTGAAACATTGTTTACCCAATCTTTATATGAGGATATGCATTACAAAAGTTCATATACATTTCAAATTGTGTTATGTCTAGCCAATGTTTGATATGATTTTCATAAATACTAGGTCCAATCCTGTATCTCATAACATCTCTAGTATTTGATGATGGATGAGTCTAATCATGCCAAAAACCTGAGACCAAGTTCCTAACAACATCTTCAATCCTGTCAGAATGGGGAGCTCTACACATAATTGCCCAATTGCCTTCTAAACTCTCATCCAAAAACTTTCTCTTTTTCTCATATTTTATCAATGTGGTTCTACTATAACCAATTTCAGTTGAAAGTGCTAACATTTTTCTTTTTCTTGCTATATCTTGATGTACAATAGATGTCAACATCACCCTTCTTGTAGTGGCCTTATCCACAGTTTGAGATTCGTTCCCAATGGAATCTAAAACCTTTTTAACATTTTGAACAATATCCTTTTGTAATCCCATGTGTTTCTTCTTATTTGATGATGAATGGACACCCAATAATTGTAATGAATCTTTGAGCTCATCACGAAGAAGTAAACATGATAACAATTGGGTTTTTTAAGTGTATCAAGATGATTGATCATTACATTTACAGATTGTCATTGACCTCTTTCTCTTATTATAAGGCTGGTTGGCATAATATTTGAGTTTCTCCATATCCATTTCAAGTAAATGATCTAAATTTCTATGAGAAATTTGTTTCCCCACCTTCTCAAGTAGTTTTATATGCTCATCCATACCAGTAGGAGGAAGTGATCCCGACCCCTCTCCAACATGCATTGTTTGAACTTGTGCCTCCTCCCTATCTTCAAGGACCATGCATTCTTGAGCGGATTCATTTGATCTAATGTCTAGATTTGGCTCGACTTGAGCATGAAAACTTCCTGCTTGTTTAGCCCTTCCTACACATGTGTCACAAAATATTTTGCAAACAAAAGTGAGAGATGATGTTAAATATATAAGTGAAGTTTATGTATGCAAGCAAACAAATTGATAAAACATGATGAGCTATAAGTGAGAGAACTTTGTGCTATTTTTATATGCTCATCCATTCCAGAAGAAGGAAGTGATATTGACCCCTCTCCAACAAGCATTGTTTGAACTTGGGTCTCCTCCCTAACTTGAAGGTCCATGTGTTCTTCAACGGATTCGTTTGATCCAATATCTAGATTTGGCTCGACTCCAGCTTGAGGAATCCCTAGAGCATAAAACATAAAAATAATTTGAGAACATTGAAGTGATGAAAATAAAATATGAAAGACACAAAACACTGTAAATATTGAAACAAAAAGAATTGGCTTAAGGAATTGGAGTCAAGGATCATATAAACATTACAACTTGCATGACCAAGATGACTTGAGGATATTTAAAAGTATTTATAGTCATTCAAGTGCAATGATGGTTAGAATCCTTCAAAGTAAAAGTACGAAACAGACACTTGAGAGTGAGAGAGAGAAGAAACAAGCATGTACCTTGTTTCTTTCTATGATAATTTTCCAAGTTTTGATCATGCCTCTTTTGTTCTTCTTCTTTTGACAATTTTCGTTGCAATGCATTTTTTCTTTTTCTTTGTTGTCCCATTTTCTTCTTCAACTTAAAGATGGCTCTAAACAAGTCCTCTACCAAATTAGTTAAATTATCCTCCAAAATTTTCTTTGATTGATAAAAATGAAAAGTTGTCGAGCTCCAATATTTGCCTCCTTGATAAATGTGCAAAAATTCTCCAAAATATGCGCTCCAAGTGAATCAAAATTATTCAAGTGTACATTGAATAACTAGATCCTAGTTTAAATGAATCAAGTAGTAAACAAACAAGTTATTTCATTGTTTGTTGTTATTTAATTCATAGGTATGCACAACATATCTAGTAATTTTAGAATTTTGGTAAAGTGTAAAAAATGTATAAATATTAGAGGTATAATTTGAATTGAATTTCAAGTTATCTATCGAAAATGTATAATAGAGGTATAATTTGAATTAAATTTTCTTAATTAAATATTTGAATTGAATTTCAAGTTACTTGTAAAAAATGTATAATAGCTCAATATAATTTGAATTGAATTTTCTTAAAATTATATTTGAATTGAATTTCAAGTTACTTGTCAAAAAGATTATATCTTGTTCTCAACTCAATGGTTCATGTTGCTTAAGTCATTTTTTTAAAAATATTTATTGTGATCAACATGAATGAACTTAATTATAAAATGGCATTGATTTCCTTAAAATTCTACTAGAGGTCAAATGTATATTGAATATAAGGAAATGTAAGTTGTAAGAGATCATAAAATAAGAAAACATGTATGTATATTGAATATTTAAAGCAAATGCATACATATATTACATGTAAACATGTTTATACCATAAGCAAACACATGTACATATATGTAAAGGGATTCAATACATATAAACATAACACATATTATAAGCAAAGAGGAAAATGTATGTATATATCATATAAGAAAATATATGTATATATATCATAAAAGCAAAATGTAAATTTAAGATCATCAAATGTCGAATACTAAAGATCAAAAAATAAGCAAATGTATGTATATCATATAAGCAAGTGTAAGTTAGAGATCATCAAATATCAAATACTAAATTTTAAAGATCATCATATAATCAAATACACATAATGTGGTAAAGATCATAAATCTAGAATACATGGCCTAATATGAATGTCTACTCCTAGATGAATGACCATCTGAATGAGAACGGTCCTACTCTGATGGATGTACTGAGCCCTGCAAATAAAATTGTGTACAAGATGTGTTAAATACATATAATTTTTATTAAATAAATTTTAGGAAAGTTATTTTTAAATGAACTTGTATTTTTAAATATCAATCTAGAACTTGTATTTATCTATGCATACATAAATATATATTTTATGAAAAATCACATGTCCACTGATAGCAGATTCATCCACAGAGTCACATCAATCATGCACATGATCTAGACCAACGCTAGGAGTGATATGAGGTATGTCCACCTGTAACAATATATATACACATATATATCAACTTACATGAATATCTAGTTAAAAAGAAATTTAAAAAATAATGAAAAAAGAATTGAAACATGCACATGCACACATACATGCACATCATCTGATATCGGATGACCTAAGTCCTCTGAAACATTCACCTCCACCATATCCACCAAACGATCAAGTGATAAATCAACATATGCATCCACCTGATCTATCCCATGTCGTGCTAGAAATGATGAATGTAGAGGACTATGAAGGTGAGATGGTATCGGTGATGATGAACCAAAACCAATCAACATATCAGTAAAACCCATAGTCTGTGGAGCTACCATATGAACTATAAGTGGATTTTGATGCACACTAGTACTCGATTGAGAGTGATGGGATCCTAGAACTGAACGACCTCTATGTCTCAAATGATCTCTAACATGCTCTATACCGATCCCATTATCTGATGCAATGTGGGCATATGCCTCCAATAGGTCCTCATCCAAACAATGTAGAGTCATGCATGACATATCTCCTGTAAGTGCATCAAGCTGTGTAGGAGTAGGGATTCCAGCCACTGTAAAAGGATCCATGGTGGTCCATTGTGCTGAAAATGGTGTGGATCGAGAATGTCTAGATATCAAATATTGACCTACACAATCATCAGATATCCTAGTGGTGGCAGCCGCAATGTCACCTACAGTGTCAATTGTTTCATTTTGGGAAGCAACAACAACCTCATCTGCTATGGAGGCTAGAGTTGGGGTGAGAGCAGGAGACCTGTCACCAACTAATACTCTAAACATTGGGGGTTGTCTATCTACTCAACAATAGGTGGGCCTATCAGTAATCCTACCACACCCCTGACCAACATATGGTGGAATGTCCAGATAGTTAACTTTGAGGCTCAAATGGACCTCAACATACAACTGTTGGACAAAATACAATGGAATCTGGTCATTGTTTGGGTATAGACCATGTACTATGAGAAATCATGGGTAGATCAATGAGGCCATAGCATGATTGACAAATCTAGTGACCTGGTATCGCCTAATCTTACGCACATTTTGATAAAATGGAAAACAAGTGGTTTTTTATCATTTCTTTAGTGACACTATCTTGTATTTGTTTAAGGGGAATGTCACCATGTACTTCTTCCCACATGCAGGAAAGAATAGCAGTCACTCTGTCTAGGGAATATGCACTAGTTCTCTCAAGTTCATCTTTTAGTTTTTCTAGACTATGCAATATTAACATGCATGGTTCACTATATATCCCTGGGTTTGCACCTTGTGCTAATGAATCTCTCAATTTTTTTATCTCAATACTAGTATTTGCAAACAAAGAATTTGGCACAGGTGGAACATGATCTACATTTTCCATGTTATATATATATATATACAGTACACCTAAAAAAAAATGAGACTTTGGTAAATAATATATCTAGATAAAGAGAATACAAATCTAAAATAGAACTTGTAATAATTCATCTACTCATCAATAATATTTTCATACTATTAACTTGATTTAAAAAGAATTGGAAGACAACTATAATCTATAACATATCATCCTTAAATGGTTCAAATTTTAAATGAAACAATGAAAGAAAGAATAAGAATACAAAGATTAAAGTATAAAATCATTTTGAAAATAATTGGGGATAAAAATATTTGATCTAATAGTTGTTAATATAAATGAACTTCAATTATATAGACAAGAACATCAAAAAATTATAGATTGGAAAGTAAAATAAATATGTCATATTACTTGAATCAAATCTAATAAAGTTTGACTTCATTGCATACTTGTTATAAATATCTCACATGAACCAATGAAACTCAACGTGTCTCCAAATTACATAAGAAGAGAGAACCTAATGTGAAAAAGAAAAAGAAATTCAAAATCCATCTTTTTCTAATGAGTTTGTTAAAATTTAAAAACATTCAAGAACGCCAAAATGGTTTGAAATTGATGAGTATAATAGAAATTCCTAAAGGCAAGAGGTCATCACAAACCATTCGGTTGTGGGCTTCAAAAATTTTCAATGAATGGTTTTCCAATAAGATGTATTAACCAAAATATTCCAAATTTTTATACAATTACTAAAGATGTATAAATTGAGACCTTTACTAAATAAATTTCAAAATGCATCATTAAATGTATATTAACATCATCCGCACTCTAATTAAGAATATTAAAAACAACACCAATACAAAGAGATAAAATTAAAAAGTTCCAACTAATGATGTTATAATAATCCTCCCCAAGTTGATCCTCTCATCCCAATCATCATACTTAATGTTTTGGTACTTGAATCATGTTTATTATATTATGTGCCCCTCAACACTATGTAAATTAGAACTCTTAATAAATATGTTTTTTAAGAGGAAGCATTTTCTCTTTCTATTACCATAATGATTATTCTTGTTTTTGTAACTTGGTATTTCTACTTGTAAATTTTCAACTTTTTATTATGTAAATCATTCTTTGATACCCAAGTAGTTTTAATACCCTTTTAATATGATGAAAATATAGATTTATCATTTGTAATCCTCATCCTTCCTTGCTACATGAGTAATTTTTTTTATGAAAACCATGTTTAGGAATGAAAATATCCAATCCCTTATGCTTCTGAACTAAATTTTGCAATGCTTATGGTTCTTTTGGCCTTATAGATTCTTGAATCATTTTATAATATAAAACCTACATATAACCTACTTTGGCTCTAATAATTGTAAATCCTTTAGGAATTCTAAATTGTTGCATCTTGTCTTGATTTTCCCACCATTGTTATTCCTTCAAAAAAATTTACAAATTAGGCAAAGAATCCTTGCACTTATATAGAGGATCCTTAGGTATGTTCTTAAAATTATTTAAGGTTAAATGACTTAATCTAAAATAAAGGCATATACGGATCTCTTGCAATTGTAACCTCTTTACTAGTGTGAACATATTTGATACCTTGATGGCATGACATAGATGATGTTTCTTGATATTGCTTTATCCATGGATACCCAAGTAAAATATGAAATACATCTAAAGAAGAAATAAATGACATAGAATAAGAACTTCCCTCATCTTTTAGACCAAAAAATTAAGGTAAAATAATGTATCCTATAGTTTCAATCAACATATCATTAGTCAATTTTAAACAAACCCTCAAATATGCATATGCTTGTTTATAAAATGATGATAAAACAAAAATTATTCAATGCATACATTTTATTGGTGAGTAAGATCAATAGACACACCCTTACATGGTTCATGATCCACACAAAACCAAAGGACCATTATAATTATTTGGTAATATCTCACAATGTGAAAAAGGTGTCGAAAAAATTAGCATACCTAAACCATAAATTTATTTGTCATAAAGTGTGTGGGTAGCTTAGTGGTGGAGATTTGCATCCTAACTAGTTCATGGAAATTTCAACATGGTATTAGAGCCAAGCTAGGTGCATTTGACACATATGTTGTGGCTCAAGGGAGTGTGTTGGAGAAATGATACACACCTAAGCCATAAAAGGACTCATCACAATGTGAGCCATTAGCTCAATAGTAGAGCATCCTAACACCAAATGGGAGGTCCTAAGTTTGAATACTGGAACTAGTCCATAGAAATTTCTATAAAAGTCAATCACTAGTACATAAGAAGAAGAATAAGTAACCTTATAATTGTTATTAATACCAACAAATCATTCCTCACATGTAGGTGAATCAATGATTTCAAGCTCGTCAACATGTATATGTACCTCAATCTCATGACCCTCATATACAACCATTTTATTAGATTTATTTAGTGTAAAATATTTAAATTTTCATTAGGAGGAACAATTGAAGGATTGACCCCAATATTAACCCCCTCAACCTAATTTTTTTTTATCAATCAAATCCTTAATCAATTATTCCTTAATCCCATAAAATGTTGAGTATAATTACAATTAACTCTACAATTTAATAACAAAATTCTTTCTCATTATATCTTTTGGGAATAACCTTAGATTTATCTAATGGCCTAATAGGAGGAAGTGTAATCATGTTTGCACTAAGTAAATTTTGAAGCACATTTTACAAAGGAAAAAGTTGGAGGCTTTAGAGTCATAATATTAGAAACATTTATAATGTATAGTTTGTACAATGGTCATTTCCATTATTTTTTACTATCCTTTTGGAAATAATTTTTCTTTTCAAATTTACAAGGGTAGGATGATGTAGATGAAGCATTAGAAGATCCATAATTAAGTGTGGTAGCCTCTAACAACTTTATTTCTTAACATTCATCTCACTTGCACATGAAAATGTTAAGAATGTATATACTTTGTAGATCCTTGTTTACAGTCAAAAAATCTAAAATAATAAACTTCAATCCAACATTCCCAATATTTGCATTGACCAATTTCAATATTAAAAAATAGACCCAAATGGAAGATAATACAATCATTTAATAGCATAATATTTTAAATTTCATGGGAAGAACTTAGCCAATAACTTATCATCATACAAAAAATCCAAATATGTAGCACTAAAGAACCTTGATTGTGTCATGGGATCTCCTTTAACATTGTGCATCTCAAATCTAGGATCCAAAAATCCAACAAAAAATGGATATGTAAAATTTTCAATAGAAATTGAATTGTGTTTGATTTTTATGTGTATGTCTTTTTTTTTTTCCATTAGGTAAGGAATCAACATGACTTTTCATCTCAACAAGACTTTAAACATTAATGTCAAGGGTAGATAGAGGCACACTAGGATTAAGGACATGAATGAAAGTGGCAAGATGAGAAATGGAAGGTGATGTATAAATTTGTCGTGACATAATAAATGAGTGTGGAGTGACAAAGACTTGCGTAGGAATATCACAGTGAGGGGAACATGGGAAGTGTAAACAAAAGTAATGAGAACTAATGTGGAGACAAGAGAACTATGTGCATCATAATAAGTAAGCATGAGATGAGATCTAGGAAAAAGGAGAGGATAAATTTGGGGAGATTTGGAGGAAGGAGAAATAAATTGCATTATAAGATAGATAGGAGTAAAACATTAAGGAGGAATACATGAAGAAGAAGCTTGGGATGGAGGGAAAATGGTACATCACTCAAAGGGATTGTTGAGCTTATCGTTTTACCTATTTAACTTTAAGTACTTTCTTTCCACATGGCTTATTAATCAACATAGTATAATAAGGAGATCAGTCATTGTACTAGGATTAATATTACTAGCCAAATTTGCAAGATCCAAAGAAAGGTTGTGTGCATCAAAGCTATATCTTGATTACCATTTTCTCAACAAGTTCCTCATGGTCAAATGATTCTTCTCCATTATGATAAATTTAGTATCATGCATATTCCCAATCATACCAATTTTAGCTTGATTCACAACCATGGTGGGATTGAACTATGACTTCTTACTAGGAAAAGAGGATGATTTTGGAATTAGAAGGAAATAAGGATCGAACAATGTTTAGATTTGATTAAGAAATTAGACAATGAGAAAGCACTTAAATCTAAAAACTAAATAAGATTCAAGAAAACCTTGATGGCCAAATCGTAGGACATACCAAATTAAATGGCTTTGCCAAAATGAAAAGAAAATAATTTCTTTAGAGTTTTCTTTTCTAATTATCTAGGATAAATAAATACAATAAGTAAATACACAAATTACCTTCGAACTTACAATTGAATTTAAAAATACTAGACAAGCACACTATAGAATTGGCAAAGAGGGTTAGGGTTTTTAGCTTCATTTGTTAGATGGAGATATTTTATTGTAATGTACATAATCAATGATATGATTCTTGATTTTTTATAAGATTTAATATTATGACACCTTAACAAACCAAGCTATGACTTTCATGGTTCACTCCTACATGTATGGAATTTACATTTTCATCTACAAGTTTGACCCTAAATTTGTAGTTTGAAAATTATTTTGTGACATATGTGTTTAGTTTATTTGTTGTGTTATTAGTTGGATGATAGTTAAGGTGTCCACTACGAAATGGTAGATGATGGGGAGGTGATGTTGGAGCATTTGACACTTGAAATAATGTTGTAGATGCATTGAAATTATAGACCTCTCATTCCCTAATAGATAGTTGATAGTTTTGATATTCATTTTTCTCATGAAAGGTGTTTAACAAGACAAAAATATATGCAAAACGGGGAAGCAAAATACTATATTGAAAATGCTTTAAAAAATTTCAAACAAGTGCAATTTGAATTCAACAAATTAAAAAAAAATTGCATTTAGGGTTTTGAAATTAAACAAATAGATGCATTTTGAACTCTAAAAAAATCAAATTTTAAATACCTAGTGCTCAATAGTGCTTAATAGGCTTTGGTTAGACCAAGTTCATCATTCCAGTTTGCATATCAAGCACTATTGAGCACTAGGTATTTAAAATTTGATTTTTTTAGAATATAAGATCAACTAAAAAGAACAAAGACAGAAAAGAAATTGCATCCAATGAGCTCTCCAACATGAAAGACTCGCCCCACCAACAAGAGCAAAAAAAACCAACAGAGGAAGGTACACGTTCCACCCAACCAAGTGAAACCAAAAGGCTCACCCTCCGTGCTAGGAGATAGTAACAAGGATTTCCTAGACAAAACCATCTACCTCTAGACACAGGCTAGCACAACTGAACTGAAACAAGAACAAATACCACATCACTTAACATCGTGGTTACAATGCTTCTAGAGTACAAAATTGAGTACAATCACTGTACAAAATAAACCAACAGTACAACACCATATCGACTGCTGTCATAGGAGGAGTGTCATAAAAAGGCTACATTGGTTATCCAATGGTGTTCTTCCTAGGTCCCAGCCCCCCCTAGGGATATCCTGGTAACCTCTCACGAACCGGGTGCCATATGCACACCAGAGCGGAATTGATTATCTTTCAAGAAGACAAGATAATGATCTTGCCATTCCAAGCCTTCCTGACTCATCTCAAGTCTCGTACAAGCCCTTGAGCCAATGAGCGAGGCTAAATTATCTTATTAATGTTCAAAGCTACTCTCTCCCTAGTAAGTTATTTTAATTTTCACTTAATTAACTGACTCTCACATGAGTTATCCTAGAACCACTTTGGGCCCGACACTCGTTTGAAAGCCACTCCCCTATCGACAACACATAACTCAACCACATGCCAAGGGTAGCCAATGCACTAACACTTATCACACATAATCAGTACACCTCAATAGGTAACACATCACTACAGATGTATGTAAGGGCCAAATTAATTTTAACTGAAATACCACTATTTTTTTTTTCAAGTATTCATTCACAAGTATACTTGGGAACTTCTATCCATACAGGATAGGTATATCATCTGTTCACACGGAACAAGAATTCACTTCATCTATTCATATGGAATAGGAAAACATCTATTCATATAATCAGAATAGGTATTCACCTAAACGAGGCAGGCATCTATCATATGATAGGTATGTGCTTTGGCCAGAATCTTAAACTCATCGGGATCATTCGGATCCTGAGTCGCTTCCCTAATGACCACACTTTCTACCAAAAGTGTACCTAGGTCATCGTCCTCAGGGGTATGTAAATTGTAATTCTAAACTTGAAACCCGCCTTAGAATTTGGCCTAAGGGCCTCGGGGAATCAAGAAATCCAAACGGGATTCTTCCGAGTATAGTTGTATGTATTTTAGTTGTTTATCTCTTATAACTAGTTATGTGATCTCTTAACCCTAAACCCCATTCCTGAACACCTGAGTACAGGGAGCATCCTTCGTTTCCCAGACTGCCTACATACCTTGCTTCCAAACAGGATCAAGGCGTAAAATATGTAGTTCTATTTTCTAGGCTATGTTTATGTGAACTGTTATAAAGCGGGTACGCAACCCTTTCTAGGGTTTTTATTTCCCCTAGATAGTTCCTCTGCGGTTGCTACCCATGATGGGAAGCATGGATAATAAATGATCGCCTTGACCATTTATTGTTTATCTAATAACATTCATCTAACCTTACTCCCTAATGATGTTCGTCTCCCTTGACCCATTTAAATGATTTCCTAATAAATTATCCACACGATTATATCTTGAATTGAAAATTCCTAAGTTACAGTTTTCTAGGTTGTCACTAGTGGATTTGATTCATTTTTGTTTTATCTTTTTAGATTATCGATCCAAAGGGGATTTCCCTCCCTTTGGATTAAATTAACCAATGTTCCTTATTTCTCCCCGGTGATTTATAGGGACGATGCCACATACGCTGTTATTGCAGCTATGTTAGGCGATGGATGCAGTAGCTCAAGCGCGACGGCATTACCCGTAAACGTGAGCCAGCGGCACCATGAATACCGAACGCTGCTAGTTTTGTTTTCCTTTCTTGAATTAGGTTTCCAACATAATTAAACTTTCATAAGAGAGGAGCTCATAAGAATCTAAATTTTATAAGTGTTACAATTTTGCCAACATTTAAAGAGAAACAGTTTCCCAAGATAATCAACAAGCATTAATCAAAAATTTTGTAGGAAGTTTTTAGAGAAACATTCCATCATAACCATTGAGTAAAGAAATTAACTAGATAATACCCATTCATAAAAAGCATTAACATATAACACAATAAGACGATCTATATGCAATATTCCTCCTTTCCTTTGGTGATTTTGTTTCTCTTATCTATCATCTATTTTATGTGTGGATACAAGGGCTTCCATATCTATTGCCAAAACACTAGAAGAGGTTTCTATTTTGAGAGTTACTTTGGACAAATCTCCAAATTAAGTTCTTCAAGCTTTCTTATTCTAACATATTTGGAAAGGCATGGAAATATTTTTTTTTCATTGCTTAGGGAAGGGTTGTCCCAATTTTATTTGATTCATCTAAGTTTTAGACCATGATCATTCATTTTGTTAAGATTAAACGTAAATTTTCTCTTTCAAGAACATGACTTAAGCAATCTTTCCTTAAGATAAGTTTGAGAAAACTTAATAATTTAGGTGATATTGGGAGTTCATATAACAACTTTTAAACTATCCTTAAGTACAAATAGATCTCCCAAATGCATGTTGCATGCCTAAAGTATTGAAATAACCAATATTTTCAATCAAGACTATATTTTGTAATCTTTTTTTCTTTTTCATTATGTTTACAAATATTATATTAGTCTTCTTGCAAGGCTTAGGAGTAAACATTTTACAAATAATTACAACCAATTGACTTCATGGTATGAGAATAAAAAACTATAATAAAAAATGGTAGGATTTTATTTATTCACTAATAAAAAAGAAATTTCTTTATAAGTTTAATGAAATTTCCCACCGAATATGTATTGAACTAAATCTTAATCAAATCAATAACATGATTAGAGGAATTTTATAACTCTTTTTTTTTTTTAATATTTGCTTGGCTTAATTTTGATAATCACAGCGTTATAAGTTTTATATAGCTGATTATATATGAATATCTATCCCCAAATTCAATCTTGAAAATGTTATATTTTGATTAAGGATCTATATATATTAAAATTGTGTTCATTTATTTATGACTAAAATAATAATTCTTTAATGAAGTTTTAAAGAACGCTAAGTTAAAATTTCATACTTTACTAAATGAAATAATACATAGTGAATGTTAAACACTAATCTATATTAAAAAAAGAAACATTCTAAGCCACATGCTTTCTTAAAAAAAAATCTCCAGATCTCAACCTCACCCTAATACCCATAGAACTTAGCACAATCTTTATAGCTTTTCCATTTAATCTATAAACACATTGCTGCTAATTTACAATATGCATTTATTAAGAAAAAGGTGCCAAGATTAAGAGATTTGTTTAGATTTTAAATCTGCATAAACCATTAAGAGGATTATCTGTATTATACTGATTTTATACACATTTTTCTATTGATTAAGGTGCTAAAGTTGAGCAGCTATTTGTTAATGAGTAAAGTATAAAGTTAAAAGGTTGCGCCATGACAGATTGAATTTATTTAGATGCATATTTCTTAGAACAGCTTGTGGAGAATTTCTCTAAAAAACTAATTTTTCCAATCATTTAAATCAAGAAGTAAGGATTGCTTATGTGATTTTATAATTTAGAGTGTTGGTCCAAGCTGAAGATAAATGCCTCGAATCAACTAAGAACTTGTTATAGAACTCCCAAATAATTCATTTACTATACGATGATTTTACATATTTAGGTAATAAGAAAAAGAATTACAGCATTAAGTTTATGATTGCTGAGGTTGATGTTTTTGTATATGATTTCATAATGACTATGAGATTCCGTATGCAAGGAAATTTAATATGGAGAAAACAATAGACACTACCAATAAGTATAAGATTTGACATAATTGTTTCAGGAAAAATGCTTCAAAACCTACCTATAGCACTAATCTTCAGGAAGAGGACTAGAATAAATTATATGCTCAGATCCACAGCCTCCTACAAATCTTCCAATGAGCAGCCTTCAACACAGCACATAGAACTAGAATGGTTTGAAACGCATGCCCCTCCATTCAATTTATAGACAGAATGCATCAAGTTTTCTGTAAACTGTAATATGCAAGTTAGATCCAAAATTTATTATGGCAGTTGAATAAAAATCCAACGTGAGAAATATGGGTGGGCTAAGGTGACCAAAAGTCTATTTTGGGTGGTTGTGGATGGCACAATGTATCCTTTCCAGTGGGTCTGTACTGATAGAAATTTAATTCATATGTCTGCACCTTTACTCCCACAGTTGGTGAATATAATTTTCTTTCCATTCAAAGATCTTTATCAGATTATTTTCTCATCAATAGTTAATGGCTAGACCCAACTTGCTGAGATTTTTAGGAAATGTGGAGATAAACACCATTTCATGAATATCAAATGTGAACATGCATTTACCTTTAGCATTAAAGTCTATCAAAATATGTTGTTGGGAAGAGAGGAGTCATGACAATGTACAAAACTGAAACCAAAGCGTGCACTACCCAAGGCTAACACAAGGTTGACTAACTTAATGATAACCCACATAATAAATTGAAAACATGACTCAACCTTTAATCACAAGGTCACACAACCCATACGAAGAACCAGGTTTCCATTGATACAAGTCTCATGCACTACCCAAGAAAGACAATAACCAATCACAAGGGAAACAACATCATCTCAAGAAACACAACTAGAAGACTTACATGATCAACAAGAAATGACTTAAAGTCAACAATCATATAATCACACATTCTTTAAATGTCTAAAGATGTAATTTTGGAAAACAAAATTTTCTCATAACATGGAAGCCAAAGTACATATCAAAGGTTGACTCACATACAACCACCCATACCAATAATGAACCCCTATCTAGAAGGCTTTCAAGACATTCTCTCTATCCCACCAACATCGAAGACAAACAATTAAACACTGAAAACATTTCAGACACTTAAGTAAGCTAATGTTTGGATTTCCTAAATCCAATCAAACACAGTTTCCATCACTTGCAAGCATCCAATCAATAAACTTATTTCTTTTCACAACATAGAAATATTCAAAGAACAGATCATTTACTCTAAATTTCACAACCGTATTCCAATATCAAGAAATTTTAATAAATAACATCATCGAATTGGAATTAAACCAATCAATAAACTTATTTCTTTTCACAACATAGAAATATTCAAAGAATAGATCATTTACTCTAAATTCACAATTAGATTTCCTAATCAAGCCGTTTTAATAAATAAAGTCATTTGACTAAAATAAACAATCATTTCTCTAGTTTCACAATCATATACTATAAATGAAACCATTTGTTTAACAAAACATTTAGATTAAATAATAAGTCAATCAATTACGTCACACAAGAAATTAAGTAATTAATTAACCTTATCCGCACAACTCAATAGTAACTCAAGGCATGTTGACAACTTTAAGGGGGTTCAAACCAATAGTATATTTCGCTTTCCCAATTACATATTTTAAGAAAAGTCAACCTTGAAAATGAAAACACTTGAACATTTAAAATCTACCTTTTTAAAATAAATCATTTGACTATTAAAATTCCACATTCTAAATAAATCCTTTGAATATAAAATCCACTTTTTCTTCTACTACATAACAAAATCTTCTTAAAATAGTTTATGTTTGAATCTATCCCTTAAATTTAATTTGTCTCAATTATCCGTAATAATCAGAACCAAATTATAAATAAATCCAATATTTGACAATAAAGCCATCTGATTTGAATAAAACATTCGTTACCTCTAAGTTTCACTAATATATTCAAACTCAAGATATTTTAATATTTAAATTAAATCACTTAATCCATATTGCAACATAGGATAATTACTCAATTAAAATCAATATTTCCAATAAAACATTAGATTTTCCAAATTCCACTCAGCCTCAATAGCATGACGATAATCATCTTTAAAATCCTTATGATTTAACATATATAAATTGTCTTAAATATACATTTAAATAATTGCTTAAAATCAATTCTTTTAAGATTTACGACTATTTATTAAAACATCAATTTCCTTCAACTGTAATAATCACATAATCAATTTAAAATTTCTATTTACTATTTAACATTATTTTAATATGTCAAATAAAATATTATTTTATTTGCATATAAATAAAGCATTTAAATATAAATTTAAACTCCCATTTAAAATTTCCATATAACAAAATTTATTTAATTAAAAATATTATATATATATATTTTAATAACATATACATATTATATATATATAACATTATAAAATATACATATAATATAAAATGTATATAAAAAGAAATATAAACATAAAATGAAATTTTATTTTTTGAAAAAAATTTCTAAGGGCCGAAGCCCTAATCTCCTCACGGGCCGCGCAGCCCAAACAGGGGACGCAGCCCCTGTGTGGACTATGAAGCCCCCAAACACGCACGCGGGGGTTGCTGCCCAGCAACCTCCCCCACAATCATTTAAAAATAAATTTTATTTTTCATTCACATAATTTCGTTTAAAAACGAAAAAAAAACGTTATTCATTATCACAATTTTGTTTAACAACGAAAACAAAAATAAAATCAAAACTCTGTTCTGGTAAAACCCAGAACGAATCTCACATAGCAATCTCTCTTTTTTTTTTAAAAAAAAAATAAGGTTTCTAGCCTACACAGATTTTATATGCAAAGTATAACTGGTTATTGACATGAATATATCATTCCACAGCCCAAATTGGGAAAATTTTCTTGAGGAGAAGATTGAGAAGAAGAAATTTAAAACACAAAACAAGAATAAAACCTGATTCAAGAGCTTGAAGAACAAATTGGTGTGGGATCCTTTGTTGTTTCCATTATTTTCCAATCTCCTCCCAAGATCTTCATCCTTCAACCAAGATACAATCCAAAAAAAATCCAAAAGCCCTCTTCTCATTATTTTGCAAACCCCCTTTTTTATTCCAAAAACCCCCAAATGAAATATATTCTCCCCCAAATTTTCAAACTCAAATTCAAATCCAATTTAAATTAAATTTCAATTTCACATTCAAATTCAATTCTAATTTCAAATTCAAATAAAAATCCCAAATTCAAATTTCAATTCAAATTCCAATCTTCTCAAAATATCTTTTCCCCAAATTAGTCAACTATTTCTGAAAATATCTTTTCTACCCCAAAGTCATTGCATTGAAAACATTTGTATTTTTGTAATAACTTAAAACAAATCTTCAAATTTCTAAATAGAATTCAACATATTTTAAAACCTTTTCACACAAACTAATTTAAATCTTTTAACACTCTTAATTCAAGGAATAACTTAAATTAATTCACACAATTGATTTAATTAACCAATAAAATAAATCTAATCCAATATTAGATTATTTTATTAATTAAATTAAATTAATTAATACAGTAATTAACATTCCTAACATTACAACCAAAAGCATTTAATCAATAGTTAAGCAACATAAGCCATTTAACTTGAATTTAAATAAAGAACACAGAGACATGGCAACATAACAACCAACTCGACTACAACTTGACGACACACTGTGACTAGGGTGATGACTTGACACAAAAAACATAGCTACTATCTCCCAATCAATTTTTGTTGGTCAATGGACACGCTCAAACCTAGAAACTAGGTGGAGTCGATGTCATGTACCTGCCAACCTGCAACAAAGAGCATGTCGAATGTGCATATATACGTAATATGATCAAACACACCGTGAAGAGGAAATCTCAGAATTATAGGGCACTCGCAAGTGAGTGATACAATCCCATCCCCTTCACCAATACAATGTCTCTAACTGATACATCTAACATCAAAGATATGATCAATAACATGAAACATCATTTAATCAAATATCTTCTAAGTTACTCCAAATTATGTTATAAAGATAACATCAGGATAACATCACATCAAAATATAACATCCACATTGTATAACAATTGCAATCAAAAGCAACCTAGTTCCAAAGTCAAAGCATAATCAAACACAATCATAATAGGGAAGAACAATGCCGATCAAAGAGCCAAAACAGAGGGGTGTTACATTTTACATGTTTGACATATTGCAGGTGAAATACCACAAGGCTATGTGGTGCAATGGTCATAAATTTTGAATCAAAATGTTGGATGACATGAAGAAAACTTGTGATTTTTGTATAACTATAGTCTTTCAGGTGACTAATGTTTCATCTAAAAGCGACATACATCCATAAGTCTCAAAAAATTGATACTATGGTATTTTGGATAATATACTTGAGTGTGACTTTAAGTCCTTCAAATTAATTTTGTTCATCATCCTATGGTATAGGATACAATTGAATGAAAATGATCCGAAGAGAACTGTTATTGAACATGATAATGGGTTTACCATGGTTAATACAAGGTTGATCGAGTGAGCTAGAAATGAGCCCTATGTTTTTCCAAGCCAATGTGAGCATGCATTTTACTCAAAGGTTCCAGGTAAACCGGGTTGGTCATTTGTTGTTAGACATGATCCAAGAGGAAGGTAGGTAAAGTATAATGTGGTGGAATAAGAAGATACTGAAGAACTAGAAGATGATGTAGGTGATGATCAGGATCAACAATTAGTTGATGATGTCCTTGACGAAGATGTCGAAGAGGAGGAACTAGATCATGATTATGTAGGAGTTAATGTTCATGAAGATGATATCTGTGTGGATGATGACATTATCAAAATTGATATTGATGATGATGATGATGATATGACCAATCCTTACAATGTCGAATCTAGATCGGATGATATAGAAAAAGAGTTGGATGAAGAAGAAGATCAATGACATTGAAATGTATGAGTTATACGATTATATTATCTATTTGATATTAATTTCTTGATAGAATTATATTTGAATTATGTGGTTACATAATTAATTCATGATGTTTTTTAATATTTATGCCATTACATAATTAATGTAATGATGTACTTTTTAATGTTTGAAAGGTCAAAAAATTAAAACATTTCAATAGTGATGTTAACAACCTTGAAATTAGTGTCTTATTGTGGGCCCCTTATTGCCATGTTGGTTATTGTGTCAGCTTGTCTTGAAGGCAGCCGTTCGATGATTTGATCAAACTGACAGATTGACGACTAATATTTAAATCAGCATCAAATACGATTGGAGCCATTCATATAGTGTACGAGTAAGCTTTAATGGCTGATGAGACACTTGCTGGCATGATTTGATCGAAATAAAAAAAATTCTCCTACTTTTATTGTATCAAAAAGCATTAAAGTATTTTGTGAAGCAGTCTTAGAGCCAAAAGTGAAGTTGAGAGTTTCTACAGTGAAGAATTGGGATTTCTGCAAACACAAAAGTCGTGAGTTAATTTCTGTGTCACTTGGTTATTCTGCACTTGAATTTGAAAAAGGGTTTACTGTATGCTTTTTATTGGTCTTGTTGATAAATTTTTTAGGGCTGTAGGTTGATTGAATTGTGGGGAATTGTAGGTTTTTATTCTGTAATTTCATTTTCTGGTTAGTCTTAATTATTTGAAGTGTGAAGTAGTAAGTAAGCCCTAGTTTATCCAAGATGGCACCTCCAAAGGAACACTCTGGCCAAATTGATTATTTGAGTAGGAACCTATACGATGATTTCTTGGATCAATTTCCATTGTCAACAAATGATAGGAAGAAGGGGTTGATCCTGATGTGAGGAAAAATCCTAGGGGAGGGATTGGTATATAATTGTTCAAATATAGCCCATACTAGGGTTCCTATTATAGGTCTAGAGATGTTTAGACTGTGGTATGGAAAGAGAAATTTTCCTCACACCTTCTCAAATGGTTGGATGTATGATATGGGGAAGTTGGTTGTGCCAAATGTGTTCCTTGATATAGATTTTCTTAGGGTGGCTGTGAGATATGACCCTGTCACATGGGTAATCAAGGACAATGATGGAACGGTTCTGTTAAGCATTAACATAGAAGAGGTCCAATAGATTTTTGATTTGAGTGAGCCGAATGTATACTTGGTTCCTATCAATCTTGGGGAAATGAAGCAAGAATATGAAAAATTAAAGTCTCTTTTCAAAGCTAAGTTGCTTCCACCTCATCTGGCTAGGGCAGGGGGTTCAAGATTTCATATTAGCCCTAGTGACCAAGAACCATTCAAAGTAAATTGCTTTGTAAATCATTTCTTGGCCACTTTTTATTCATTGTGCCAAATTTTAGGTTTTAATCCTAGCACGGTGATTCCCATTGCCTACATGTTCATGGGGGTGTAAATACAACACCCCAATTTCTCTGTGACATATGATTTTGCCTCCTTCTTGGCTGAAAGGATACATGAAGGGTTGTTGAAGTTGCAATGGAATGATACAGGAACTCAATTCTTTTGGTATTCTATGTTGATACATATGTTCTTGTGCAAGAATGCTGACTTCTTTTCTGAGAAGATGGAATTAAGGAAATTTGTTGATGGAGAAAGATTTCCTATACAGATATGGAGTGCAGACTTATCGTGTAATAAAGAAGGCACCAGTTATGTGAAATTTTATAATTTATTTGCTTCTATATTAAGGGCCAAACTGATGGTGAATGTACCCAGGATCCCTGAGGAATTGCATGATTTCCTCAAACCAAAGGGGATGAGGCTAGAATTAAAAGTCTACCATAACTAGGGTGGCATTGTTTCATTACCAGTCACCACTGTTTTGAGGGTATACGGTTTTCAAGGAACCCCCCATATACTGCCATACAATGTGCCACCAAGAGTGGGATTTGTGGAGGTTATGTGGCAAATAGGTTGTATCCATGAGGATAACCTCACTAGGAGGGGAAAGGGAGCCTTTTTCCTAGATTATACAGTGGTATTTGATTTTGTATTTTCAAAGGGAGGATGGGTACACTTTGAAAAATTCTTTGATGATTACCACTTAAGGTGTGGTCCAAAGAGGCAACATGATCCTGAGGGCTTCTTTTCCCTTTTCAGATAGATAATAAAGGGTGGCAAGTTTTTGCATGAGTTGAACTTTCCTGAGGACCTGATTAGAAACAAATTTGATCTAAATAGGTAGTAGTTGAATAAGAAGAAATGGATAGCTTATGATAAGCTATTAGATATTGTGCACAAAATGGATCCAAAGTATGATCCATTGTTGGAGTTCAGTCCACATCACAAGAAAATTGATTTTCTGATGGAGAACTTCAAATAAATTATGGTAACCTTGAGGACCAAGAAGATAAACTTGGAATTGAGTCTGGGTGTGTAGGAAAAAGGTGCCAAGCCAATGGAAACAAGGCCAAATTACAAGCCTACAAAAAGATGGCCCATTTACAGGAGGAAAAAGGATGACAACAGTGTTGAAGAAGAAGTGGACAAAAAAGGTAAACAAATAATGAAATTGCCTACAAAGCTAGGTCCAAAGCTCAAAACACTTGGGGCAATTAAGATTATTGATCTAAAATCATCACCAAAAGATAGTCCTTCATCACCACCATCTGAACCAAGCCCTAAGAGGATAAGGATTGATCAGCCACCAGAGGATGTGATGGATGAGATTGTTGTTACTAATCAAGATATGAAGATTGCTATGCATTCCCCTCCTAGGTCAGCTGAATTGGTTTTATCTGATTTGGATATGAAAGGAAAATGTGCACAAGATGAAATAATGAAGGCATGTAAGGATTTTCTTGATGATGATGCATTTATAAAAACTCATGTCTTCTTGCAATTGGTATGGAGGATGAAATTTGAGGAATATCAAGACAAATGTAAAAAGAGGAGAGAGTTGAGACCTAACAGGTCATACTAGGAGAATGATGAGGAAGTGAAAGCTGAATTAATGGAAGAATTCAAGAACATTACTCCTGAGGAAGGAAGAAAACTGGTGACTCAGGCTGGCGTATTGATTCTGCCTGAATGGGACATTGCAGATGTTGTAGCATTTAATGCTATTCTAAAGTCCAAGCATCCCTTGCAAGACTCTGAAGAAGAGGTCAAGGCAGCACTGTAAGACTACCTTCAGTGAAGAGTATGAGACTTTGGCAATTTGGGCATTGGCCCCACAAGGGAGAGAGCCAGATGTTACAGATATTAACCCAAATTTTAGAGGAGGGTTAATAATAAAAAGAGCTTCAGAGACTTGAACAAATGAGGCCACTAATTTAACTGTGAATGTTGCCAAATTGGCCCAAAAGACTACTAAAAGAGAAGAGCCTAATGGAGAAGTAAAACCTTTTTATTGAGGAATACAACAAAATGCAGCAAAAGAATGTTGAGTTGTAGACCGAGGTGGATAGGTTAAGGTATAAAAAATTTGGGAGACATCAAGTGCTCCAAGAATCAGTTCATTACCTTCCACATTAGGGTCAGTGCCTCCTGGTTCTCCAATTGTTTCCACACCAAGGTCTCCTAGTTTGAGTCCTTCCCTCACCCCTCCTTTAGAACAAATTTATGAAGAAACATAGTGCTTTTTCAATCCTACAAAGAAGAAACTCATGCAGAAAATTGAATAATTATAGGCATCATTAAAGGTAAGTGAGGAGGGATCTCTTTCAAAGGAAAAGGAGATTGTCACTACTATCTTGAGGAACTTAAATAAAAAGGTTGATAATAGATTATTATCTATACATTCTTTATATTCTTTATTATTTGATGCAATAAAGAATATAGATAGGGACTAGGAGGTAGTGATACCACTAATTCAAAATTGGATCCCTAGGGCCAGTGATTTGGGTAGAACGTATACAGCCTCAAGGTTTGATACAAATAATAGGCCCCAATAATTAACACCTACTCATCTGTTAGTAAAATCATTGCAAGGTTTCTAAACCTTACCAAATGACTTGAGTAGGAGGATCAGGAAATTGGTCAACAATTTTGATGATTGGGGTAACAAATTGTTATCTGATATAATTGATGAGAAAGGGAATATAATATCACTCCAGTAGTGGCAAGATCAATAAAATGAGGTCATCAATGACCAAATTAAATTAATTTGTGATGACTCATATTATGATTTGTTGGTGAGTTGTATGGATAAAATCATTAGCACCAGCTCATTTTTGGAATCTTTTGAAAGAGATGCAAATCAGGTAGTGGTTAAATATACACCTTATAATGCTAAGGTAAATGAGTTAATTAACTTTGATTGGCCAACTGATGAAGAATATCAGAAATGGGTAGCTAAATATTTAACTGGGGAAGAATAAAAGAAATGGGTTGCTAATGGTTGTCAAATAAGTTGTTGTAGTTACAATGGTTTCCAATTTTGCTTTGGTAGCAGTCTTGGAGCTGGATTCTTATGACTTTTTTTGCTGCATCAACTTTTCTTAGCTGGCACAATGAAAATGAATATTCTTTAGGGTGATTTTTGTTGTAACGATTTTTGGAATATCACCAGGTATTCCAATTGGCTGGTGACATGTGTACTTTCTGGCCCGATGCTTGTTTGCTCCTTCATTTTATATAAGAAGGATTTCAAAGCTAGAAGTATGGGTTAGAAAGTTAGATAATTTTGGGTCAAGTCTAGGTGAAGTTGCAGAGAAAATTGTAAAGTTTGATGGTTTTAGAAAATGCAATTTAGGTTCTGAGTCATTCTATAATAGGTTTTGAATTCATGGGGATTTAATGTTGTATAACAGTAAGTTAGCATTTGATTTGAAATGATAAATTCAAACTCATGTCTCTCCAATGCACATGCATATCTGAATTTTGAATAAGATAACTAAGAGTTGTTTCATTCATCTCATTGTTATGTATAAGGATTTGATAAGTAGTATTGGGTTAGAATACATATTGATGAGATTGCAATGCAATGTTATCAGGGATCATATATGTTATGTGTTAAATCTATCATAAACCCTTGAATACTTATGAATTTTACTCCCACAATCGATATATGGCACTGATCGAAGTTGTTTGATTCAATATATGTTCATCTTTACCTAGAGCTTTCTAAAAATTGAAAATCAATGACCTATTTTATCTTGGGATTATGTTGTAGTTATCTCATCCTCCAAATAGATGATAATGTCAATGAATAGCCAATTATATTTGATATTATCTTATTAGGTCTTTCTCTCACTCACTCCCTCTATCTCTCTCCCCTCCACCCTTAACCCTAAACCCTTAAACCATCTACCCTCTACCCTTAACCCTCCCTCCATCTATCTCTCTCCCACTCCCTCCCTCTCTCTATCTCTCTCAAATATCTTCAATATCCTACCCCCTCTCCCTCTCTTAGGTCTCTCACTCACTATCTCACTCCCTCTATCTCTCTCCCCTTAACCCTAAACCCTAAACCCTTAAACCCTCTACCCTCTACCCTTAACTCTCTCTTCCTTTATCTCTCTCTCTCTCAAGTCTCTCCCTCCTAGCACCACTCCCTCTCTCAGGTCTCTCACTCACTCACTCACTCACTCTATCTCAAGTATCTCCTTCCTACCCCTTCTCACTCTCTTAGGTATTTCTCTCACTCACTCACTCCCTATATATCTCTTCCCTCTACCCTTAACCCTAAAACCTTAAACCATCTACCCTCTACCTTTAACCATCCTTCCATCTATCTCTCTCCCACTCACTTCCTCTCTCTCCCTCTCAAGTATCTTCAATATCCTACCCCCTCTCCCTCTCTTAGGTATCTATCTCACTCAATCACTCCCTCTACCTCTCTCCCCTTAACCATAAAAGCTAAACCCTAAACCCTTAACCCTCAAACCTTCTACCCTCTACCCTTAACCTTCTACATACTCTATCTCTCTCCCACTCCCTCCCTCTCTCTCACTGAATCCCTCTATCTCTCTCCCCTCTACCCATAACCCTAAACCCTTAACCCTTAAACCCCCCTCTACCCTCTACCCTCTACCTCTCTCTCTCTCAGTCTCTCAGTCCTCTCTCCTCTCTCAAGCCCTCTCTCTCCTCTCTATCTCTCTCTCTGCTAACCCTTAAACCCTCTCCTCTATCTCTCCCTAGTACTTCCTCCCTCTCTCTCTCTCTCTCTCTCTCTCTCTCTCTCTCTCTCTCTCTCTCTCTCTCTCTCTCTCTCTCTCTCCTATGTCTCTCCACTCTACCCTTAGCCCTCTATCCTTAACCCTTAAATCCTTAAATCCTCTACCCTCTATCTCTCTCCCACTCCCTCCCTCTCTCTCTCTCTCAAGACTCTTCCTGCAACCCCCTCTCCCTCTCTCAGGTCTATCTCTCACCTCTACCTTTAACCCTAAACCCTAAACCATTAACCCTTAAACCCTCTACCCTCTATGCTCAACCGTCTACCTCTATCTCTCTCCCACTCCCTCCCTCCCTCCCTCTCTCTCAAATATCACCATCCTATCCCCTCTCCCTCTCTCAAGTCTCTTTGTCTCTCACTCACTCTTATCTCCCTCCCCTCAACCCGTAACCCTCTACCCTCTATCTCTCTCCCACTCCCTCCCTCTCTCTCTCACTGAATCCCTCTATCTCTCTCCCCTCTACCTGCTGGTTTTGTTTACTGTAACCAGGTTGGTCTTCTAATTTACCTATGGAATTGCCAATTCTAATCAAGGGCAGCTCGAAGGACCTAGACCAATTGACAAGGATTTTAACTTGGGGCTCTACAAGACCCATGAGGGTGATCCCTTAATGTGTTTACAACCTCTGCACCATTATCGTAGACAACATTAACAACAACATATAATCTCATTTAATATCTCAACATAATAGCATAATTCTAAATAGAATTGGCTATTCATCAGTAATATCAACTATTTGGAGCATGAGATAACTACAACACATTCCACAGTGTAAAATAGTCATTGATTTGCAATTTTTAGCAAGTGCTAGGTAAAGACAAACAAAATACTAAACCATACAAATTAGTACAACTTACATTAGTGTCATATATCCATTGAAGGATTCAAATTCATAAACATCTAAGGGTTGATGACAAATTTAACACATAACATATAAGATCCTTAAGAACATTGCTTTACAATTTCATCAACATGTATTCTAACCCAATACTACTTATCAAATTCTTATACAGAACATATCCACTCACAATCCCCATGTAAGATGTTTTGAATGCTTTATGATACCAAAAGCAGAAGAATAGTTGCTTTATTTTGATTAAACCATGGCAGTAGATGTCATGGCTGCCATTAAAGCTTACTCGTGCGCTGCATGAATGACTTTAATTGCATTTGAAGCATATTCAAATATTAGTAATTGATCCTTCACCTTGGTGAGATCATCAGATGACTACTTTCAAAGAAAACTAACATAGTCTCCATTGTGGCAATAAGGGGCTCACCATACTATTCGTTGCCAAGGAGATCCATGTGGCGCCCACCCATGATATTGCAATCCATAAAGACCTTGCAACTTTTGATCACATGATGGTGGGAAACCATGGATCTCAACCATCAGTAATCCTGTTTGTTCAAAATAGTTTCTAGCCTTGTTATTAACCATCGAGCACCTTTCTACTGAGATTATAACATCTTTGTTGATTTAAAACACATGCATCTTATAACTGCTTTAGAAACCCATGACATAATGTACTAAAGACACATCAAAGTATTTTTCATTCCTCTGGCTTCACCAGATGAGACATGTGGCACTCCCCCGTGATATCGTAATCAACAAAGATAGTGTGGTGGGGTCATCGCGGTATAGCGGGGAATGACTGAGATCACACGACAATTGATCTATGACCATGCAAACTTGTCCCTCTATAAAATAAAAAACATTTATTAGCAGAGAGGTCCCAATAGTCGTGTGAGGTCCAATAGTCATGCACTCAATCGTGATGATAATACCCAGTCTTATCACATATTTATACTATATATTGTAAATAAATAGTCCAAATGTAAATAAAGAAAAACAAAATGTTGATAAAAAATGGACCCATACTTGAACACATGAGAACCTCTAAATGTTATATGAAAAAAACATAAATACATTCATGAAGAAGTGAAATAAGTAATTTTTTGTTTCAAATAAAATATCATAACTCTCTACTATAAGTATATCATTTAAAAAATAAAATGATCATTTAATAAAATAAGACACTCATTTAAACAAGTATTGTTATCATAGTGAAAAAATATTGTTCTTATGTGTACAAAAATTGGGGTAGCAATGTACAAGCATTGGATAATTTTATATTAATAGTTTTTCCTATCACAAATATAAAAGGTGAGCACAATAAATAACATGTATTTTCCCATTAAATGTGAAGGATTTTCAACAAGTTTTAGTGTTCAACTATTGGTCCATTTTTGTTCAATATAAGTTGTATTTTAAATAATAACGTGTTGTTTTTATAACAACAAATAGATTTTTTGTGTTCAACTATTAGTCCATATGTGATGAATATAAAAGGTAGAGATATCAAAGATTTATGGTTATCAATAAGTATTTGGTCCACTTAGGTTGTATATTAATTTTAATTTAAATAAAAATATCATATTCTACAAGCAACAAATGATATTGTTTTGTTCAACTATTGGGGGTTCCATGATTAAGTTTTGGTCGAACCTTTAAAAATTCAAATTTTAGACACTTCTCAAAAGATCTTCCAATGTGGTGAGTTGCATGATGAGTCGTGCCTCCAGACTTTAGTTATAGATAAATAAGAGACCAGTCTACATTTAAAAAAAATGAAGGTTCTATGCAATTCCAATCAATTGCTACATGTTGAGAAAGTGAGCCTGCACGACTACTAGGCCCTCACCCCTAAAGGAATAAGGGGACATCACTAGGATGATGACAAACAATGAAATAATTTGTTTTAACAAGTGAACACGGGACCAACAAAAGACTTAGGAAAAATAAAGTCAAGCGAAGGAAATAAAAGAAGCCTAGACGAAGCGATGGGGCTTAAGTCATTTTAAAACCTTCCCAAAAAGTAACGGCCAAATAGATCCCATCCAAGGTGTAAGATGAACACTAGGGTTTTACATGAAGATGAAGGTAGAACCCCAACCTTAGGATTTTCACAAACACCATAGATTAGTAGAGACATATGGCAGCATAAAATAGAACACAAGGAACAAAACTTTGAAGTTCCATCACTACCCATAACCCTTAACCCTTAAACCCCAAACACTTAAACCCTCTACCCTCCCTCTCTCTCACTTATCTCCCTCCTACCCCCTCTCCCTCTCTCAAGTCTCTCTCTCTCTCTCCCTCTATCTCTCTCCCCTCTACCCTAAACCCTAGACCCTTAACCCTTAACCCTTAAACTCTAAACCCTCAAACCCTCTACCCTCTACATTTAACCTTCTACCTCTTATCTTTCTCTCAATCCCTCCCTCTTCCCTCTGTCTCTCAAGTCTCACTCTCCTACCCCTTCTGCCTCTCTCAGGTCTCTCTCTCTCTCTCTCACTCTTATCTCCTTCCCCTCTACCCTTAACCCTCTACTATGTATCTCTCTCCCACTCCTTTTCTCTCTCACTAAATCCCTCTATCTCTCTCCCCTCTACCCATAACCCTAAACCCTTAACCTTGTCTCCCTCTATCTCTCTCCCACTCCCTCCCTCTCTCTCTATCAAGTCTCTCCCTCTTAGCACCACTCCCTCACTTAGGTCTCTCTCTCTCTCTCTCACTCACTCAGTCACTCTATCTCAAGTCTCTCCCTCCTACCCCGCTCCCTCTCTTAGGTCTCTCTCTCACTCACTCACTCCCTCTATCTCACTCCCCTCCACCCTTAACCCTAAACCCTTAAACCATATACCCTCTACCCTTAACCCTCCCTCTCTCTCTCTCAAGTATCTCTAATATCCTACCCCCTCTCCCTCTCTTAAGTCTCTCTCTCACTCACTCACTCCCTCTATCTCTCTCCCTTTAACCCTAAACACTAAACCCTAAACCCTTAACCCACTACTAAATTTGACACCATTTTCTAACAAATGTTCATCGGTCGTTTGACAAATCTTTGACGGAAAAGCGACGAAATGACGAAAAAAATTTCGTCGCTATTTTTTCATTGAAAGGATAATGATGAATTAAATGTTTAAATAATGGCATAGATTCGTCGGTCGTCAGCATCATAAAATGACTCATATATTCATTAGAATATTAATGAATTACACCAAAATTTTGTCGCCATTTCGATGAAATGGGCAAGGCGTAGCGTTGAAACAACACTAGAAATTTATCGACATTTTGACAAAATGGGGAAGGAGTAGTGTCAAAACAACACTAGAAGTTTGTCACAATTTTGATGAAATGGGAAAGGTGTAGCATTGAAACAACACTAGAATTTCATCACCATTTTGATGAAATGGGCAAGGAGTAGCGTTGAAACAATAACAAAAGTTCATTGAAATTACGACGAAATGGGCAAGGAGTGGCATCGGAACAACAAAAAAATTGTGTCGAAATTGTGACGAAATGGGAAAGGAGTTATGACAAAACCTTCATCATAGCTATAGAAACTTCGTCAGACCTTTTTGGTGAATTTTCAATGGTTTTTGTCAAAATTGCGATGAAACAATACAATTTTTTTTTAAAAAATATATTCATTGAAATGTACCATCGTGGAGACTAATGACTGATCATACATACAGACTGTAAGATGCATAGATGCATAGAAAAATCATTACACTTGATATGGTTAATCATACATACAAACTACAAGATGCATAGAAAAATAATTACACTTGAGAACAAGGAAGGGCTAACAAGGGAAGGAGTTAAGAAACGTCTAGATTGAAGAGAAAATGTGTAGGGAAAATGCTGAGCTGTGTCAAGAGAACAAAGCTTGTAGAACATATTTTTGACCTAATAAATCTCTTGGAAAACTTAAAAAAAAAATACTAACACATACATGAGACATGTAATGAACTTCCAATATCTGTTATCTTTTTCACTAACGCAGAGGTAGGTAAAGGAGAAATAATTATAATTGTAACACTATTCATAGTCCAGTAAATTATGTTCGTAATTGCATTCAATGGACCTCAATTTCATCATTATACTACCCATCTAATACCATATTTTAATCCAAGGTTCAACTATCTCAGATCTAAAGAAGCACCTTCAATTAACCATTTAAGTACTATAAAATAAGGTAAGACTTTTACTTGAGAAAGATTGGGTACACTTGTAGGATTAAAGTTCTTGCAATCATCAGGATTTATTCACACACAGACACAACCTACAACATATGAAGTAATGGATGACTACAAGTTAGTTAAATGGTCCTTAATATGTGAATGGTTTGCAAATTGATTGGTAGAAAATAAGGTTACAAACAGATCTACATGAAAAATTATGAGGACAATCTACTGTAATCATAAAAAAACATGAAAAGTGCAAAGGAAAGAGCCGAGCTACATCTCTAGAGCCTAAAAATAACACATGCAAGAAACATAAAAAAAAAGAACGAACCAGTTTTTGCATGAATACAAAATGGTGCCTTCAACAAGTGATTCATATGCTTTCACACCTGACACAGGACATTAAGAAGATTTTAGTCTTCCTCTATGAAATGAACTACTTATAGAATAAACCCAAAAACCAATATTATATACCTCCATGTCTAGCTGAGGGTTAGGTATAAGAGAAAAAAAAAATCTTCAATGCAATGCTGAAAAATATCAATGTGTGTAGGTTTGTATTACTCAAAATATCATTTCACTACCTAAGGAAAAATACCAAAGTGATGTTTTAAATTTCAATCTTCACATAGGCTCCCTTATTGCTACACATGCATATACAAGAATTATTTGAGCTCTAAAATATTCAAATAGTAAGGATTTAATTAGCTATAAGATGGAATTTTTTTTTTTAGACATAATCCATCATCTTTTATATATCTTTATTCACTCCTAGCACTTTAGATAAATTTGTGTAAATGAGACAGAAATGTGAATCTTTTATGAAAAAGAAAATTCTTAAAAGGAGGAGGGAGAGAGCAAAGGGTAGGGGGCAAGAGAATGCGTGAATTTATGGCAAAGTATAACATGTTGATCATTATAACAATGAAACAAATCTTAATTTTGAAGCATTAATATCATTTACAACATTTATGATCAAGAATGAATTTAAGTAGAGAAAATTTTGCATACCTACAGATGGTGCAAAATTTCATGGTTAAGGTTAGCCTCCCATCAACAAGAAGATCCAAATATCTATGTATCTATCTCAATCAAGCCTCTAAACCCTTCAAAGCTATCAATTTTTCCACTAACCTATTATGCACAAAAGTCAAATTTTAGAGTTATGTCACCACTAAAAATATAAGAAATAGAGCTTTGAAACCAAATCCACACACAACACAATGTGGTATTCATACAAAGCCATACAAAAAAACTATACTTAGAACATTGGAATGGAATGTTCAACTTCAAATTATGATGTAGAGCATGGATTCAAGGTATAGAGAATCATTTTTCTGCCACCATAGTGAAAATTTAGCACTTTCTTTCATCTTTACAAGTTTGATGCTTCAAACAATGCATTTATTATATTGAAAATTGCATTACCTTATTGAGCTTCTCTTTGTTTCTAGAATAGTTTAATATTCTCTACTTAACAGGGCCAACCACATGATGGTGGAAGCTCATTTGGCCCCTCTCCCCCCCCACACATCACTCTCAATTCCCCATACCCAATCATATAACATTAATCATTCATTCATCCATTAATAACATATAACATTCATTCACCCATTAATAACATATAAAACTCATTCATTAACATATAACATTCATTAATTAACATATTTACATTCATTCATTAACATATAATATTCATTCTTTCAGTTTTTATGTATTATCAAAAATATGGTTATCATGATATGATTACAATCACTTTTTTTTGGTTTCTTTTTTAAACGTTCATAAAGCTAAAGTGGAGTATAGTTTGTTAAATCAATATATGTCCCCCCTTTAGTTGTTCTACCCTCTGCTCATGATCTTAATGTACGCCTAGTCGTCTACTCATAACGTGGATGCCACTGCAAGGGGGGTCTGCTGCAATAAGAAAGAAATGTTAAACTAATATGTTTTATTATTATTGTTAGAAGTATTTCATTAATTAAAAGAATTTTAGAGTGGTTCTCTTTACCTGATGGGTCCAGATCATGTTCCTGAAATTTTGTTATAGACTCATTCTCAACATGTTGAACACCCTCTAAATCCTAATCTGCAGTTGAAACACAAAAGGTTACATTAATTAATACACCAATTGAAATTAAATATGATTAAGGGAACATGAGGGTGGTTCTCTTTACCTGATGAGGCCACATCATGTTCTTGATCTTCTCTAGCCTGATCATGCTCAACATGTTGATCACTCTCTACATGCTCTATAGTTGAAACACGACAGGTTACATTAATTAATACACCAATTGCAATTAAATATGTTGAAAATAACTTTAGAGTGGTCCTCTTTACCTAACGGGGCCACATCATGTTCTTGATCTTCTCTAGCTTGATCATGCTCACCATGTTGATCACGCTCTACATGCTCTAAAGTACTAGGATGCACACCACAACCTTCATCTGCAAGTTGTGCTCCACCCTCACCAGGCTACATTCCAAGGTCATGTGCAATATTATCATTGCTTGAATGTTTAAAATAAATAGGCATGTAATTACTTTATGGTGGAAATTAATATTAAATAGATTGCAAAAGTATTCAATTTTAAATAAACTTTATTTAGTTTATTTACCTGTGTGTTAGATGTAGTGGAAGGTTGTGTTTTCCTAGTCAAGACTCTTAGCTGTTTAGCCATAGCTCCATAGCCTTGCTGGAAGGAAATCTTTAGGTCATCTTCTGTGGGAACTCTGTTGAATTTAGAGCCCTACATTTTTTCATAAGATCATGCATTTTTCTTCTATGGTGTGATAAAACAAAAATTGTTTTCAATTTATTATTTGGATACTATATTTCATTTATTGATACTTACAATTCATGCGACTAATTTCATATAACCACCAGAGCCAAGTTTGTGTTGCCTTTGTTTTTCTAGTCTTGCCTTTTTTTCCTTTGATGTGTCAGACAACCCATGAAAAGTTTGAAATACATTAGATTATGTAAAAAGAAAGAGTAATCAGTATATAATTACATTTTTGATAGTATCACATACCTTCCTTGGCCTAGAGGTGTGTTTCCCTTTTCTTTTCAGCCTTCTCCTTTCCATTTGACACCAGGTCCTTCCACTCCCTTTCCGGAATCATGGGGGGACACTCATACTTTTTTTTCTTCTATAAATGTGACCTATATTGGTCCCTCACATACTTTAGATAGGTACCAAATTTCTTAAGGACCTTGGCTAGGTTGAATGTTTTATCACCGAACAAAACAACTCAATAGTTAATGAGCTCATCTTTTAAATATTGATTTTGGGCATTCCATCATGTACGTATGGTGGGCCCGAAGAGCTCCAATGTAATATCACTTATATGTTTATAAAAAATATTATTTCCTACAAAATGATCATGGTATCAATAGTCTAGAAAGAGCGATCAATAAGTATTTAATTTCAATTAGATTATATATAATAATAATTAAAACATTTTAAAGTACCTCAGACCTGCTCTATCTTTATGGGAATGAAATCCTCGGTCACCACAAGTGTGATTGGAAATGTTCTTGTACTAGCAATCCAAGAAGATCCAGGAAATGATACTAAAACATCACTAGTACTAGTGGCCTCTGCATCCCTAGGTACATGTCTTGACACATGTTCTAGCATGTGTTCGCTGCCAGAGGGTGCATTAATGGATGTCTGCATGGTATGTGTTGCCGACATTTCAAATGAAAATATAGGCATGGATGATGGAGTCAGATGATGTGATGTATGCGTAGGAAGATCAGGATGGACACTTGTACCAACCCCTACTCCTCGTGCAGCACTTACGATACCCTGATCATGGCCAGGAGCATCATGAGGAGGAAAATAACCCTGTAAAAACAACACATATTTTAGTTCATGACATAAAAGAATACAAAATATAAAACCATGAATGAACTTATGTTATAATTAAATACCTCATGACAACTTACTTGCAAGGTTTCTAATCTCTTAGTCAATATTTTAACCCTCTCTCTTATCTCATTTATTTGAGGCACTATGAACATCAACTTAACCATTTCTTCATTTCATTTTTTTAAATATTCTCTATCGTATCGTGAGGGTTTGTTGAATAAGTGATGTCATCATCACAAAATATTGATTGCACCTCACTATGGATGCTCTCCTCTACTACTGGTGCCTTTCCTTGATCAATGGATTGCAACAAGAATATTAAAAATATTATCGAAATTAACCCAATAAACTTATGAAAAAAACATAATAATAAAACACTTTGCTGGTATCTAATTTGTACAATTACAATGAGGTAAACCTATCAGGTAGAGGCACTTGAAGATACATCTCGATCTGTGCTCTGGGCCAGAGCCTTCTCCGTAACATCAATGTCCCCCTATGACAAAAATAAGATATAAAAATACATTACTGAAATGAAACCAATAGACTTACAAAAAAATAAGAATAAAATGGTATATTGGAGTCATTAATTGGAGATTGGGTAAAATGGTACATAGTACGTACCACCCCCATAGTAGTTGTGTTTGTCACTAAGCGATTCAAATTGTAATCGATTAGCAACTCTTCCCCTATAGTTATTGATTTTATCACACATATGAATACACAGTTTCCCTCGCGAGCCTCAAATATGTAATTGGGTTGCTTATTTGTTGACCCAGGTCTTGTACTATTTATAAACCCTGCAATATTCCCTTATACTTTTGACCTTCTGTTAATTTACGTAGCCACTCCTTTATTTTTATCCTTATCTTTTAGTTGTATATAATTTGCTGAAAGTGCATACCTACACATACTTCGTGTATATCGAACCAGTTGCATCCAATCTTTGTAATTGTAATAGGGTTTGACATACTCCATCAATTCAGTAACTTTGTCATAACAGACCTTTATGCCGTCCATGCAAAATAGGCCCAAACCATGTAATGATGATGGTGCTATGCGATATAGCCTCTCATTGACACAAAAATTAGTGTTTATTTGAGGAAGGTCCTTGGGTACCCATTTTTTCCGTAGATGTTTATACCTCAAGGTCACCTCGACGTTGCTTATGCTCTCATCATCATAAGAAAATGACCCCCCTTTAGCAAGAAAAAATTCCATGCATTTACGGAATTTTCTTCTAATCTTTTGACCTCTAGTTGATCTCCCTCTTTTAGACATACTACATGTCTTGCTTTCCTCTTCTCTTCCTGAATTTCCCTCACTCAAGGAAGATAGATCTGGAAAATACCTATTTGGTGGTACCTGCACTCATAAGGATGTTGGATGAAGTTCTTTCATGGTGATGTGATCCCAAGGTGACATTATGATTAATCTATCATTTCATTGCTAGAATTTCATAGGTTATAAGGTAATCAAGTCTTGATAGACTGAAAGCTATTGTTACTACCATCCAAATGTGTCCATCACAAATCAAATCTACTTAACGTTTTAACTCCCAAACTTTGTAACAAGTGTTAAATGTGACTATGGTCCACCAGTTACACAACCAAGGCCTCAATGTATTTTCTAATTGTAATCAAAGGACTTTTTCTCTTCATTGAATTAAATAAACTTGAAGGGAAACACCACTAAGTGGTTTATTGGACACCCACATGACTAAAAATAGTAGTAAATTTATATTTAATTTCCATATGTCTAAGTGGTTAACTGGGAGGGAGTGTGTACTAGGCCTGGTTAAGTCATCATAATTTTACGCTTTGGTAATAATTTTTTTTTAAGTTATTAAATCTTCCTATTTCTAATTGCTAGGAGATTTTTGATATGTTTTAAAGTAGGATGATTGATGAAATATCCCAAAGACTAGCCTTTCTCCATGGGATCTAGGTACACATAGCAGTGGTCTTCTCTTATACGGTTAGACATGATTTAAAGAACTTAGCTAGGAATTATTCATTTAACCTAAGGTTTTATCATAATTCCATCATTGGAAAAGTATGATCAAATTCTTTTATTATGAAGAATTGGTCTATGTGCCTCTAGTAATCACTCTAAATGTTTGTAAGGATAAAATGATTAATTACATTAGGTAAGAGAGAATCAACTTTGAGTTCTTCAAAGATTATATTCCTCTATTCATAATTTTTAAGGGTTGTGTGTGGAGGAGGTTATCACTACCAAGAAGGGAGGAGACCTTTCCTTGTATTTTTTTTATAATTTTCATAATTTTTATTTATTTTACATTTACATTTACAAATACACATACATATGCATTTAATTTTTTCATTTATTTCTCATGTAGTTTAATAGTTTGATTGATTTCGTATTATATGTGTTGAAGACTTTAGAATTTCAATTACATTAATTTATGGATATGTTGTATCTATAACACTACAAAACCATATGCTCTTTGCATTTACACTTCCATTTAGAAATACACATTTATATACATAGATATAGATTTCTTTAATGATATGTTGCATTTATTGTTCTAGGAGAGCATCCAGTAATTGCATTTACATTTATATTTAAAAATACATATACATACATACATACATAGATACATACATAGACACACACACACACATGTGTGTGTGTGTGTATGTATATCATTTATATTCAGTGTTCAAAAACAACCTATTAGGTTTGCACATGGATAAAAATTCATAAAATTAGATCTCCCATACATGTTTTGTTGAAACCTAGGCTTGAACCTCTTATTTCACATGCTTTTCTTCACAAAACTATTGAGGAAAATAGCTATACCTTATTTATTTCTCATCCTACACCCTATTCATGCATCCTACAATTAAAAATGTATCCATGGGACCTCTTACACAAGCTACAGTAATCAAAAAAATTGTAAGAGCCCCTTTATATCATGTTTGGACTACAAAAGCCTCAAAAATAAGGTAACTCAGATTATGATTTTTTGGTGAGCTGTATGGACAAAATCATTAGCACCAGCTCATTCTTGGAGTCTTTTGAAAGAGAAGTGAATTAGGTGGTAGTGAAGTACAAACCTTATAGTGTCAAGGTGAATGAGGTGATCATGTTTGATTGGCCAACTGATGGAGACTACCAGAAATGGGTAAATGCATATTTAACTAAGGAAGAGTGAAAAGGAGTAGGCTGCTAACAGTTGACAAATCAGCTCTTGCAGTTATAACAGATTCCAGTTTTGTTTTTTGGTGACAGTATAGGTGCATAATTCTTGAAGTTTTTTGTTGTTGTGCATCAACCATTCTCAGTGAGCACGATGAACAAGAATATTCTCTGGGGAGATTGTTGTAATAAATTTTTGGAATATCACAAGGCAGTCCAATTGGCTAGTGACACATGTTCTTTCTAGCCCGATGTTTGTTTGTTCCTTCTTTTCCTATAAGAAGGATTGCAAGGCCAGAAGTATGGGTTAGCAAGTTAGATATTTTTGGTCGAGTCTAGATGAAGTTGCAGAGCAAATTGTAAAGTCTGATGGTTTTAGGGAAAATGAAATTTAGGTTTTGAGTCATTCTGTAGTAGGTTTTGAATTCATGGGGATTTGATTTTTTATGACAGTACTGGCATTTGAATTGATATGGTTAATTCGATCTCATGTCTCTCCATTGTACAAGCATATCTGAATTTTGAATAAAATGATAAAGGGTTGTTTCATTCATCTCACTATTGTGGTGTGTATGATTCTTGATTAGGTTTAATTCAAGGAATTAATTAAAATGCTTGAATGGGATTGTAGGTGGATGTGTTCTGTATAAGGATTCGATAAGTAGTATTGGGTTAGAATACATATTGATGAGATTGTAAAGCAATGTTATCAAAGATCTTATATGTTATGTGTTAAATCTGTCATAAACCCTTAGATGTTTATAAATTTGACTCCTCCAATAGATATATGGCACTGATCTAAGTTGTCCTTATTCTTATGGTTTAGTATTTGTTTTCCTTTACCTAGAGCTTGCTACAAATTGAAAATTAATGACTATCTTCTATTGTAAAATGTTGTTGTAGTTATCTCATGCTCCAAATAGTTGATATTATTGATAAAAAAACCAATTCTATTCAGTATTATCCTATTATGCTAAGCTATTAAATGAGATTATCTATTGTTGTTAATTTTGTTTATGATGATGGTGTAGAGGTTGTAAATGCATTAAGTGATCACCCTCCTAGGTCTTGTAGAGCCCAAAGTGTAGGAGGTATTTCAAATCCTCATCAGTTGGTCTAGGTCCTAAGACCATACCTTTATTGGAATTCACAATTTCATAGGTAGATTAGAAGATCAACCTACTTATCGTAAAAACAACTAACACCTTACATATGTTTGTGGTGGAGGTATTAAAGAAGAATTGTAGGCCTCTATTTCCATTCATTAGATCTACCTTAGCCTAGCATATATTTGGTCTAAGTCTACAATTGCTTTAGACTCATGAGATGAAGGTTATGTCTGATGAGATCCTAGACCTCAACCAAGATTTGGGTAGATTACGGTAGTTTTTCCAAGACCTGAGGCTGGTGGATAAAAATGTGAAAGACTAAGCTATTTTATTTTTTTTGTCTTATCTTATACCGTTTTACTAGAATGGGGGTGCCAATGTACGAGAAGATCTTTAGAAACTAGGCATGAAAATTTAAGGTTAAAGAGAATGGGGGTGCCAAACCTATAGTACTCATTGCCCCTTGGTCATTGATTTTCCCTGAGTGCCCTCAACCTCGTCGTCGGTGCTAGTATTGACCTTGTTTTCACTCCTCCAAACTCTTCCTCGGCACTGATATTGACCTTGTTTTCACTCCTTCAAACTCTTCATTGGTGCTGGTATTGACCTTGTTTTAACTCCAAACTCTTCCTCAGCATTGGTATTGACCTTGTTTTCACTTCTCCAATTTGATGAGCTACAACCTGGTTTCGTTAGGTTTTACAGTATGTTAATTAAGTTCAAAATTTTGGAACCATTTAGCTAGGTTTTAATATTCTACAATATAGTTAAGTATATATTAGCTATATTTTACATAATAAATAATATAATTATTCAACCTATTATAATTATATATTAGATTCTTTAACAAAATTATTAAATACGTATAAAATTATTATAATTAATAATTAATAATAAGTATATTTTTATATAATACAAAATATAATTAATAAAATATATATTTAAGATAATAGTAATATATATTAATATGACTAGAGAGAGAAACTAAACTTTGATTGGTTATTTCATGTCAACAATCCAAGGATGGCATGTGTACTTGGGGAGTTATCCTCAAGGTAGCATGCCATTTGATTAAAGATATGATAATTCTCCTTTAAGACCTCTTTAATGTACCCATTGCACACTTAAGGAGACAGATAAATATAGGGAATAAAATATAGAGAGAGGGAGATAATGAAAAGCATACAAATAGAAAGGGAGACAAAGAGACAGAGAGGGGTAGAGAGATAAAGAAATAAGGATGAATAGATAGATATATAATAAGGGTGATTGATATATCTCTCCCTATCACTCTCTATATCTCTATATATCCCACTATCTATGTCACTCCCGCCTCTTCCCCCCTCTATTTATTGAGCTATCTCTCTCTCTCTCTCACCCCTTTCTCTCTCATTCACTCCATCTCTCCCTCCATCTCTCCTACTCTATATCTCTATCTCTATTTCTCTTTTTATCTCCCTCTCACTCCTCTCTCCATCTCTTTCTATCTATATCCATTTCTCTACCTCCCCCTCTCTATCTCTCACCATCTCTCCCTCCCTATCCCCCCTATCCATCGACTCTCTATCTCCACCTCTCTTCCTTTCTCTTCCCATATATCTCCATCTCTCTTTCTCTTCCCATATATCTCTATATCTCTCTCTTTCTCTCCCCATATATTAACTAAGAAGCCATGCAAGCATACAGTATTATATGTTGGTAAAACTATAATAATTTTTTATTAAACTATAAGTAGATTATTGTCACCACTCTTCATTCAACATGAAATGTAAAATGTAGCAATTTTTTTGTTTTTTTTGTCAAGTTTCACTAACCAAGCTATTTACCAAGTTGAATAAAGTTGTGTTATGACCCTTCATCTCTTTAAAATAATCATACAATATTAGCAAGATTAGGAAGGGAAGAAAACTAAACTCCTTCAAAATAGGGGTAGTTGTGGGTTTGTTGGTTTTCTTTGTATAGTATATGCTTAGTTCCTCTAGGATAAATAATTAACTTTAGATCATTTTCTTAGTTGTGTATCCTAACTAATATAGAGTAATATTTTTCATTTTAATTGATTACTACATAATAGTTTATGTGTTGAAAGAATTGTTTCCATTCTTTGTAGTTTTTACATTAGAATACAAATCATATTTAATTTCATGCCAATATACTTCTTTCATAAAGATATTTGTTTGAAATAAGTGCTTCATAACCCATCTAATCAAATCATAATTAACCTATCAAAAAGGAAATAGGAATTTTCTAGAGAAAAGAACACTTGACCAAATCATAAGTGTATGGCCTTCAGAGAAAGGACTGATCCACCTTTAGCAATAACAACTACCTGATTTAGATCTGGGTATGTCCAGGATCATGATGTGCCAAAAAGTGGCAACATGAAAAAAATAGCATTCTGAACTCGCCAAAAAATGTGAAAAATCCTGAGTTGACTTTTTTTTGGGTTGGCTATTAGTACATTGATCCATAGAAATTCCCAAGCCAAAGTACTACAAATTGGATATCTGATTTGTTTTGGATATCCAATTCGTGTCTAATATCTAATTTGAAAAACATTTTAAAATGTAATATTTTGGTGCTATAAGTTAGATATCCAATTTTCACACACATATACCCAAGAGGAATTAGGAGGTGGAGGGTGGGAGAGAGAGGGAGAGAAGACAAAGAGAGAGAGAGAGAGAGAGAGAGAGAGAGAGAGAGAGAGAGAGAGAGAGAGGAGAGAGAGAATTAGGAGGGGAAGGGAGAGAGATAGAGAGAGGGGAAAGGAGAGGAAATGAGAGAGAGGGGGAAAGGGAGAGATAGATACATAGATAAAGAATTAGGAGGTAAGGAGAGAGGAAGAGGGAAGAAGGAGATGTAGAGAGAGAGAGAGAGAGAGAGAGAGAGAGAGAGAATCATGAGGGGAAAGGAGAGGGAAGAGTTTTGAGGATAGAGGATAGAAGGTTTAAGGATTTATGGTTGAGGGTTTAGGGTGAGGGGGCAGGAGGGAGAGACTGAGAGAGAGAGAGGGAGGAGGGAGAGAGATACAAGAAGGGAGGGTTGCAGAGGTGGGTAGAGGGTTTAACAAGTCAAGTTTTAGGGTTTAGGATGAGGGGTAGGAGGAGAGACTTGAGAGAGAGAGAGGGAGGGAGTGGGAGAGAGATAAAGTAAGGGAAGTTTAAGGGTAGAGGGTAGAGGGTGTAAGCTTTAAGGGTTTAGGGTTTATGGTTTACATTAAGGGGAAAGAGATAGAGGAGTGAGTGAGTGGGAGAGAGATAGAGAGAGGGAGGGTTAAGGGTACATGGTAGATGGTTTAAGGGTTTAGGGTTAAGGGTGCAGGGGAAAGAGATAGAGGGAGTGAGTGAGTGAGAGAAAGACTTAAGAGATGGAGAAGGGGTAGGAGGGAGAGACTTGAGATAGAGTGAGTGACTGAGTGAGTGATAGAGAGACCTCATAGAGGGAGAGGTGATAGGAGGGTGATACTTGGGAGAGAGAGAGAGAGAGAGATAAAGGGAGGGTAAAGGGTAGAGGGTAGAGGGTTTAAGGGTTTAGGGTTTAGGGTTTAGGGTTTAGGGTAGAGCGAAGAGAGATAGAGGGAGTGAGTGAGAGAGAGAGAGAAAATACTTATTGATAACCATAAATATTTGATATCTCTCACTTTTATATTCAACACATATGGACTAATAGTTGAATAAAAAAAATCTATTTGTTGTTATAAAAACAACACATAATGATTTAAAATACAACTTATACTGAACAAAAATGGACCAATAGTTGAACACTAATTTTTTTTGAAAATCCTTCACATTTAATGGGAAAATACATGTTATTTATTGTGCTCACCTTTTATATTTGTGATAGGAAAACTATTAATATAAAATTATCCAATGCTTGTACATTGCTACCCTAATTATTGTAGACATAAGAACAATATTTTTTCACTATGATAACAATACTTGTTTCAATGAGTGTATTATTTTATTTTAAATGAGCATTTTATTTTTTAAATGATATACTTATAGTGGAGAGTTGTGATATTTTATTTGAAACAAAAAAAATACTTATTTTACTTCTTCATGAATGTATTTATGTTTTTTTCATATAAAATTTAGAGGTTCTCATGTGTTCAAGTAAGGGTCCATTTGTTATCAACATTTGGTTTTTTCTTTATTTACATTTGGACTATTTATTTACAATATATAGTATAAATATGTGGTAAGATTGGGTATTATCACTAGCATACCTATATTTTAAAAATATATGTAAAGTATGCCTAGAGATATCCTTCTTTTGAAGATGCTTATTTTTAATAAATTGAACCTTAACCCAAATTGAGGCTTAACCCCAACCATAAAGCTATTTGAACCCTAATTGTAACCCTAATTGAAGTTGGTTTAGATTATAGGCTCATAGACAAGGAAAAATTCACTAAGATGTGCATATTCAATTGAAAGTTAAAATTCATAAAACTCAGACTAAAAGAGTGGAATATCCAAGTCTTTAGAAACCTTTTCAAAGAAAGGATCTCCTTGAAAGTAGAATGGATAAGATCCAAAAAGACCTCTCAAATGATTTTTTTTACATCCTAATAGAAGAAGAGATGAATCTCATAATTCAATTAGATGGTGTCTATAGTTTTAAATAAATCTATTGCAGACAAAAATCAAGGATTAAATGACATAAATAAGGTGTAAAACCAAGTTTTTTCATTTAACATGCAAAATTAGAAGGCAAAGACACATAATATGAAGATTGAAGATGGTTATGGATAAACTTATGATAATACTGACACCATCAAGGCTTCCTTGGTTTCCTCTTGGGAAAACATGCTCGTGGAGGAAAATGAAGACAAAAAAGAGAAGAAAAGTAGGATCTCTTCCTGTATCATATCCCAACCTTGGATGATGATTCTAAATTCTAATATGAAGTAGCTAAAGATGTCATTAAGGAAGAATGTATCTAACAATATCATCTTGGAAGAAAATATTTTGCATCATTGTCATGAGTTTACAAGCATGCTTGGTGGAGATCATTGTATTTATCGTCTAGCAGAAACATCACATATTGCATATATGCTTGCCTACACCTCACTTGGAGAGATTGAGTTTGGGTGGAATATGTGAATAAATATAGATTGATATAGGAAGGATACAATTGTATTGAAATATTGGATATATGCTCATCAATCTAGTTGAAAACTTTATGTCACCTATAATTTTGTGCCAATTGAAAGGTCATTTTTTGATCTAACAATTATACTTGAACATAACTAAAAATTTAACAATGTTTACAAGTATTTCAGAATAAACACTTGGATCCCCATATTGTCTCTCCCTCCTCTACCTATCTCTCTCCCTTTCTCCCTCCCTCTCTTTATCTCTTCCCATTTGAGCTCTCTCCCTATACCCCTATCTATCTTCATATGTTAACCTCTCTATCCCTTTCTCTTCACATATATCTCTATATCTATGTCTTCTCTTCCAATTTATCTCTCCTCCCTTCTCTCTCTCCCCTTATTTCTATCTACCTCTCCATTTCTATTTGTCTTTCTCTACTTATCTCTCTCTCTCTATATCTCTATCAATTTTTCTCCCTCTTCCTCTCTCATTCTATATTTATTGAGCTACCTTTACCAATTTGTCTCACTCTTCCTCTCTCGCTCCATATTCATCTCTACCTCTATATTCCTCCTGCCCCCTCCATTTGTAGAAATGTCTCCCTCTCTCTACCCATCCATCTCACTTCCTATATCTAGAAATGTCTCCCTCTTTCTATCTTACTCACTCCATCTCTTCTACTCTATATATTTATCTTTATTTCTCGCTCGATCTCCCTCTCACTCATCTCTCTATCTCTTTCTATCCATATACTACTTATTCTCCCTCTCTCATCTATCTATATCTTTCTATCCATATACTTCTATATGTATATCTCCCTATGCATCTATCTCCCTATCTCTTTTCCTATCTCTATCTATCTCTCTATATTAGCCTCCCCCTCCCTCTCTCCCTCTCTCCCCCTCTCTACATATATCTCCCTCTTATCGATCTTCTATCTCTCCCTCCTCTACATATCTCTCTCCCTTTCTCCCTCCTTCTCTCTATCTCTCCCTAACTCTCCCTCTCTTGCTCCCTCCCTATACCGCTATCTATCTTCATATCTCAACCTATTTGTCCCTTTATCTTCCCATATATCTATATATCTATGTCTTTCTCTTCCCATTTATCTATCTCTCCCTCTCTCTTTCTCTCTCTCTATCTCCCCATATTTCTATCTCCCTCTCCATCTCTATTTGTCTCTCTCTACTTATCTCTCTCTCTCTCTCTATATCCTTATATCTCTATCTTGCCATCTCTCTCTCTCTATATATATATATCTATATATATCCCCCTGAGTCTATCTCCCTATCTCTCTCTATATCTCTATCTATTTTTATCCCTTTTCCTCTCTCATTCTATATTCATCTCTACCTCTATCTATAGGGAGAGATACAAAGGTGAAGCATTGGACCTTCCCAAAGATCCACCAATCTCAACACTACTCCCTACTATTTTGAGCATTTAAGTACATATTGTATGCTAGATTAGGAGGCATGTGTCAAAGCTCATATTTATTGATGTAAAATAGGTCCAAAGTCACAAATTTGACGTAGAATTAGTTATAATTTTGTACAAAATTTCAAGTGACACATAGAGCAAAGATATTCCAGCTTTTATATCATGTCATCAAATTTGGATCTTCATCAAGATTTGTATCTTCATCAACATTAACAAAAGAAATGTCACACCCTGGCGTGCAAACCCCAAAGGAACTAATAACAATGGAACAATTTTTTTATTTTTTTATTTTTTTAAAAGAATATAATAACATACTTAAGTATTATAACATAACAATATATTATGAGGCACAACTAGTTCCAATGGGGTACACGAAGTGACATGACTACACTAACCCATAACAATGATAATGAGATAACAATAATTAATTTATTACGTAAATCTATTCATTCCCATTTCATCATTTAAAATATCTATCAACTATATCCATATTAATAACATATGCACATATGACAATACATGAAATTATAAGGATATAAAGTGTTACATATTTCAATAGATACAGTTCAACATAACCAACTATAACAAATGATCCTGAATAAATACATGGCCTGAATACTTATTACATCCCAATGATAGAAGAATACAATTGACTGAAAATACAACCTCAATAATCAAATATACAATTTACAACAAGGTCATCCCAACACATGTGGGAGACAATACATCAATGAATACATTACATATGAAGTATATACATCAATTTGGTACATAAGGACACTGGATCATCAACATACGCCAAAACCTGCAAGTAAAAGATACATCTGCAACAAAAGAGGGAACCCAATGGGGTGTGAAGCACGTTCCACCCAACCACCCCAGTGCTGAGAGTAGACAAGGAAGGGTCCCCGACCAAGCATGCCAAACAATAACCAAGACTAACTCCAAAAAGATGACTTGACATCAAAGACCACATAGAAACTCAACAACGACAAATCCAAAGGCACAAACCACTTCAAAACATAACAAGTCATAATCACAACAACCAAGAAACTCAAGACATATTATCAAAGACTATTTCCAACAACAACCAAAGACAAGTCAATATATCACTCAATCACAACAGACACAACATCACTCAACGCCTACAATCACAAAGTCAATTAACAACTACAAACACAATATCACTTAACACGAGATTACAATGCTTCTAGAGAACAAGATCATGAACATCACACAATAACTGGCTAACTGTTGACATAGGAAGAGTGTCATGCATAAATTTCCATGAGTTACCCTGGCTCAACCTTCCTAGGCTACCGAACCCCCATCCTGGGTTACCCTGGCTTGCCTCTACCAGCCGCCAGACCCTCACGCAAAACTATGCATCCCATCTCATCTCGAGCCTTATCATTCACTTGCTTCATGAGAGAGACATTCTTTATCTTTATTAGTGTGAAAGCCCCCCCATTAATTCATTTAGATTATCACTTAATTAAACTCTAGGTAGGTTACCCTGGCGCCCCTTTGTGTGCCAGACCCCCACAAAGAGCCACTCTCCTATCGACAACACACAAGGCACATTACCACAATAGGTAATTAAACAACACAAACTCTCCAATCCAAGGAGAAAACAAAACAAGAAACTCACTCCAACCATTGGAGGAAACCAATTCGAATACACACTCCTTCCAAAGGAGGTACAATTCTCATTACCCACTCCTATTTCCTAGGAGGCACAAATTCCCGTTCGTGGAAACTGGGTACAACATCATAGTACAATACATCAAGGCGATTCACCAAAATGAACCCCTACACATAACATCCTACTCAAGAAAACTTCTCTAGAAGACTTACAATACCCTTAACCCTAATTGCCCGACATGGGGAATAAAAGAAACATGAAAGACATGCTTTCCATTTCTGGAAGCCCTTAACAATAATTTATACTCTTACGAACAATAAAGTGACCTAGGGTTTTTTCCCATACGTCACAATAAAACAGTGAAGAGATTACCACAAGACTTAACGAATACTCTCAAGAAAATGATTACTTAAAACAACTCCATATAAAAATATTTCCAAAACTCAACAGTTTCATCAAACAAATAAATCAACAATTTTAATAATTAAACATTTAATTAAATTACTTGATCTACAATTTCCTCATAGTACCAATAACTTAATCAAAATCAGTATTCTCAAATCATTTAATATATGTACTCAAGCGTACCCATTATTTATAAACAACACCATAAAAATTACCTACAATGCACAACAAGATTCATCAACACTTGAGAATATACCGTTCAAACCAAACACTTCGTTTATTTCTAATTATCACCTAATACACCATAGCACTACAAAGGTATCTAATCTTCCCATAAACACAACCTGCAAACAAATAGATAATAAAACATACTTATCCGAACATAAATTCTATCATTTATTTAATGCCACACTAGCAAAATTGATCTAATGATCTAATGTAATTGTAATTGAATATATACAAAAAAAATAAACCTATGAATTAAATTATTTTATAAAAATATATTATTAAAATTAATAAAAAATAACTTGCTAAAAAAAAATACAATTATATATATATATAATAATAAACTAAATTCGATTATAATTATATATTTATATATAAATGAATTAAATTAAAAGTTAAATTCGCATGGAACGAAATTCAAAATGAATGAATTAAAAATAATAAACAAAACATAAATTTTAAATTTATTTTATTTTAAAACAAAACCACGGGTTTGCGCACCTCCCAACGGAGGCCGCAGCCTCCACTGGGCTGCGTACAGTAGCCTACGGCTACTGTGCGCAGCCAAGTGGCGGTTGCCACTGCTATGCCCAGCGCAGGGGGTCAGGGTGGTACGGCGAAAGCCGTTCGCCCTTTCCCCAACACAAAATTTATAATTTTATTTTAAAAAATTTATAACTTTTAATAAAAACGACTTTAATATAATTTCGGGGCTATGAAGTTCGATCCGATTCCCAAAAAAAATACATTATAAATCATTATTCATATTATGATCAAATCTCAAAATTTGAAAGTAATAAAATTTATTTTTATTTTTCTTAAATGTATCTCTTAATCATAAAAAATGAATTAAATATATTTCTTTTTCAACAAGGCACGCAGTACACAGTACAAAGAGGAATGTACACAGGGAAAATAAGATAGATTATATAAAGCATAACTTAATTTATTTAATTGATACACACATATATATATAGGTATATATAAAAATACAGATATTGATGCCAAACTTGAAAGTAAATAACATAACAATTAGATTTTCCCCCAGATACAAAATAAATTAGGCAAATAAATTCAAGCCATAAAATAATGATTTTCTTCCCAACAGTAATTTTTAGAAACGATTTTATTGAATAACTTCAAAGGGTTTAAATATTATTGAATAAATTTCAAAGGGTTTTACCACAGTTTTCTACAGATGATTTGATATTCAATCGGAAATGAGTTTTTTTTTTATATTTCAAACACGCTAATTTTCCCTACTAACTATGGTGAAGAATTTTAAAACAAATTCTGTTATAATTTACTACAGAAGATTCGAGAGTTTTAAACACAAACAAGTTTTCAAAGCATAAACTTCATTCAAACGATTTCGAAAACATAGCAAATCAGATTTGTTTACAGACCTACGAAGTATTAAAAATTTAAAAGGGAAAAAACCTGGAATCCTGTGTCTGAAGGAGAATCCCGCCTGTAACCTCCTCTCGAATTCCTCCTGTAACTCCTTTCTCGACCTTCTGCTTTCAATGTTCTACTGAATAATCTTTTCTTTCCAACCTCACAGTAATTTTTTTTTTACCCAGAAGAAAACCTCAAAAACCCAAGACTCTCTTTCTTATTTTTTCTTTTCTAGATCCAAAAACACAGAGCAAAACTTGTGTGTGAATAATAATTTTCCCATCAAAATAATAAATCACCAAATAAAAACAATAAATCTTTTTCCGCTTTCTTTTCCAAAAAGCCTCCTTCCTTATTGGTCCTTTTCTAGCTTTTAAAAGCTCACATTTATCTAAAATTTTAATTGGAATTATTTATTTAAATTTAGATATTATCTTCACAAAATTTGCTAATTTAATATAATAAAAAATAATATTTAATTTCTTTCAACTATATTAATTTAATTATAATTATTTTCACTTTTAATTAATTAAATCACTTTTAATTTATTATTTATTTAATTTTAACATTTTTCTAACTCTCGATTAAATCAAATAATAGTGCAACCTTAATTAATTATTTTATGCAATACGATTAATTAATTAAACACTACCCAAGAATAAAATAAATACTCAACAATAAAACTACATACAAGACAAGACAAGACTTCAATCATAACACAACGACTCACAACAGACGACGGACTTGGGACGGGGACACTTCCAAGCCTACTCCCTTTTTCAACTTTTACCCATTGGGTAATTTGTTGCTCGCCCTGTCCTGCTGAAGCAGGTGGAATCGAGACTTATTCCTGCAATCCTGCATCCAAATAAACGTCAAGTAGCACATGTATAGATATGAAATCAACATCCTATCATGAGGAGGAATTGCAGTGTAGCAGGGCACTCGTGAACGAGTGATGCTACATTGTCCTCCCACCTAATCTATTCTAACAATGATAATATCGATAATGAGCTAACATTTCTAACCAAATTGACATAAGATAACATGATATTAAACTATTGCATCTTAACTAATTATTAAACACTTGCATCATATAATAATACTGAATTAAATAACATCAACATAAAATCATTACATTGACATATAAACATTAATGGCAATTCATTTAAATAAACATATAATCCAAACAACACACAGAGTATCCACAATCATCCTAATAATTTCATATCAAATGATTAGGTCCACTAAAGGAGTAAAAACATCATCCAACTACAACCAACCAAAACAACCCTAATAGTATCATCATAGAGATTAATAAGTCTCAACAGTATGAGGGGTATTACATCCTCCCCCCTAGGACATGGCTTACTCCTGGAAGCCATTAAATACAAAATAAAATAGAGTAACCAACAACACTAACGAGATTGCATTCGGATAGCCAGGATGGCCACCTTAACAACTGCCTTGTTGGAAGGTGTCCATTCCCTTCTTTCACGACGGAGTCTCCTTAGAGCTTCCGTAATGGTCTCTAGATCTAACGGCTCAGAGCAATTGTAATAATCATATTGGAGTCTGATCTTCCAAAGCCGTCTAACAAATGGGTCACGAACCTTCTTCCGAGGTGTGCTCCTTATCTTCATCCTGAAGACACACCAAGGAATAGGTTTTAGTCAGAACCCACACACAACAAAAGCACACCGAGCAACCAAACAAAACAACAGACAAGAGTGCACAGAGTTCAAACGTGAGGTTGCCTAATGGACCTAATTACCCAGAGACCCCAGCGTTGCAACCTGGCTCTGATACCAAGCTGTCATGCCCCGCCTTGCAAACCCCAAAGGAACTAATAACAATGGAACAATTTTTTTTTTTTTTTAATTTTTTTAAAAGAATATAATAACATACTTAAGTATTATAACATAACAATATATTAGGAGGCACAACTAGTTCCAATGGGGTACACGAAGTGACATGACTACACTAACCCATAACAATGATAATGAGATAACAATAATTAATTTATTATGTAAATCTATTCATTCCCATTTCATCATTTAAAATATCTATCAACTATATCCATATTAATAACATATGCACATATGACAATACATGAAATTATAAGGATATAAAGTGTTACATATTTCGATAAATACAGTTCAACATAACCAACTATAACAAATGATCCTGAATAAATACATGGCCTGAATACTTAATACATCCCAATGATAGAAGAATACAATTGACTGAAAATACAACCTCAATAATCACATATACAATTTACAACAAGGTCATCCCAACACATGTGGGAGACAATACATCAATGAATACATTACATATGAAGTATATACATCAATCTGGTACATAAGGACATTGGATCATCAACATACGCCAAAACCTGCAAGTAAAAGATACATCTGCAACAGAAGAGGGAACCCAATGGGGTGCGAAGCACATTCCACCCAACCACCCCCATGCTGAGAGTAGACAAGGAAGGGTCCCCGACCAAGCATGCCAAACAATAACCAAGACTAACTCCAAAAAGATTACTTGACATCAAAGACCACATAGAAACTCAACAACGACAAATCCAAAGGCACAAACCACTTCTGAACATAACAAGTCATAATCACAACAACCAAGAAACTCAAGACATATTATCAAAGACTATTTCCAACAACAACCAAAGACAAGTCAATAAATCACTCAATCACAACAGACACAACATCACTCAACGCCTACAATCACAAAGTCAATTAACAACTACAAACACAATATCACTTAACGAGATTACAATGCTTCCAGAGAACAAGATCATGAACATCGCACAATAACTGGCTAACTGTTGACATAGGAAGAGTGTCATGCATAAATTGCCATGAGTTACCCTGGCTCAACCTTCCTAGGCTACCAGACCCCCATCCTGGGTTACCCTGGCTTGCCTCTACTGGCCACCAGACCCTCACGCAAAACTATGCATCCAATCTCATCTCGAGCCTTATCATTCACTTGCTTCACGAGAGAGACATTCTTTATCTTTATTAGTGTGAAAGCCCCCCCATTAATTCATTTAGATTATCACTTAATTAAACTCTAGGTAGGTTACCCTGGCGCCCCTTTGTGTGCCAGACCCCCGCAAAGAGCCACTCTCCTATCGACAACACATAAGGCACATTACCACAATAGGTAATTAAACAACACAAACTCTCCAATCCAAGGAGAAAACAAAACAAGAAACTCACTCCAACCAATGGAGGAAACCCATTCGAATACACACTCCTTCCAAAGGAGGTACAAATCTCATTTCCCACTCCTATTTCCTAGGAGGCACAAATTCCCGTTCGTGGAAACTGGGTACAACATCATAGTACAATACATCAAGGCGATTCACCAAAATGAACCCCTACACATAACATCCTACTCAAGAAAACTTCTCTAGAAGACTTACAATACCCTTAACCCTAATTGCCCGACATGGGGAATAAAAGAAACATGAAAGACACGCTTTCCATTTCTAGAAGCCCTTAACAATAACTTATACTCTTACGAACAGTAAAGTGACCTAGGGTTTTTTCCCATACGTCACAATAAAACAGTGAAGAGATTACCACAAGACTTAACGAATACTCTCAAGAAAATGATTACTTAAAACAACTCCATATAAAAATATTTCCAAAACTCAACAGTTTCATCAAACAAATAAATCAACAATTTTAATAATTAAACATTTAATTAAATTACTTGATCTACAATTTCCTCATAGTACCAATAACTTAATCAAAATCAGTATTCTCAAATCATTTAATATATGTACTCAAGCGTACCCGTTATTTATAAACAACACCATAAAAATTACCTACAATGCACAACAAGATTCATCAACACTTGAGAATATACCGTTCAAACCAAACACTTCATTTATTTCTAATTATCACCTAATACACCATAGCACTACAAAGGTATCTAATCTTCCCATAAACACAACCTACAAACAAATAGATAATAAAACATACTTATCCGAACATAAATTCTATCATTTATTTAATGCCACACTAGCAAAATTGATCTAATGATCTAATGTAATTGTAATTGAATATATACAGAAAAAATAAACCTATGAATTAAATTATTTTATAAAAATATATTATTAAAATTAATAAAAATAACTTGCTAAAAAAAATACAATTATATATATATAATAATAAACTAAATTCGATTATAATTATATATTTATATATAAATGAATTTCATTAAAAGTTAAATTCGCATGGAACGAAATTCGAAATGAATGAATTAAAAATAATAAAAAAAACATAAATTTTAAATTTATTTTATTTTAAAACAAAACCACGGGTTTGCGCACCTCCCAAGCGTACTGCGTACCTCCCAAGGGAGGCCGCAGCCTCCACTGGGCTGCGTACAGCAGCCTACGGCTGCTGTGCATAGCCAAGTGGCGGCTGCCACTGCTGCGCCCAGCGTAGGGGGTCAGGGTGGTACGATGAAAGCCGTCGCCCTTTCCCCAACACAAAATTTATAATTTTATTTTATAAAATTTATAACTTTTAATAAAAATGACTTTAATATAATTCCGGGGCTATGAAGTTCGATCCGATTCCCAAAAAAAATACATTATAAATCATAATTCATATTATGATCAAATCTGAAAATTTGAAAGTAATAAAATTTATTTTTATTTTTCTTAAATGTATCTCTTAATCATAAAAAATGAATTAAATATATTTCTTTTTCAACAAGGCACGCAGTACACAGTACACAGAGGAATGTACACAAGGAAAATAAGATAGATTATATAAAGCATAACTTAATTTATTTAATTGATCACATATATATATAGGTATATATAAAAATACAGATATTGATGCCAAATTTGAAAGTAAATAACATAACAATTAGATTTTCCCCCAGATACAAAATAAATTAGGCAAATAAATTCAAGCCATAAAATAATGATTTTCTTCCCAACAGTAATTTTCAGAAACGATTTTATTGAATAACTTCAAAGGGTTTAAATTTTATTGAATAAATTTCAAAGGGTTTTACCACAGTTTTCTACAGATGATTTGATTTTCAATCGGAAATGATTTTTTTTTTTTATATTTCAAACATGCTAATTTTCCCTACTAACTATGTTGAATAATTTTAAAACAAATTCTGTTATAAATTACTACAGAAGATTCGAGAGTTTTAAAAACAAACAAGTTTTCAAAGCATAAACTTCATTCAAACGATTTCGAAAACATAGCAAATCAGATTTGTTTACAAACCTACGAAGTATTAAAAATTTAAAAGGGAAAAAACCTGGAATCCTGTGTCTGAAGGAGAATCCCGCGAGTAACCTCCTCTCGAATTCCTCCTGTAACTCCTTTCTCGACCTTCTGCTTTCAATGTTCTACTGAATAATCTTTTCTTTGCAACCTCACAGTAATTTTTTTTTTACCCAGAAGAAAACCTCAAAAACCCAAGACTCTCTTTCTTCTAGATCCAAAAACACAGAGTAAAACTTGTGTGTGAATAATAATTTTCCCATCAAAATAATAAATCACCAAATAAAAACAATAAATCTTTTTCCGCTTTCTTTTCCAAAAAGCCTCCTTCCTTATTGGTCCTTTTCCAGCTTTTAAAAGCTCACATTTATCTAAAATTTTAATTGGAATAATTTATTTAAATTTAGATATTATCTTCACAAAATTTGCTAATTTAATATAATAAAAAATAATATTTAATTTCTCTCAACTATATTAATTTAATTATAATTATTTTCACTTTTAATTAATTAAATCACTTTTAATTTATTATTTATTTAATTTTAACATTTTTCTAACTCTCGATTAAATCAAATAATAGTGCAAGCTTACTTAATTATTTTATGCAATACGATTAATTAATTAAACACTACCCAAGAATAAAATAAATACTCAACAATAAAACTACATACAAGACAAGACAAGACTTCAATCATAACACAAAGACTCACAATAGACGACATACTTGGGACGGGGACACTTCCAAGCCTACTCCCTTTTTCAACTTTTACCCATTGGGTTAATTTGTTGCTCGCCCTATCCTGCCGAAGCAGGTGGAATCGAGACTTATTCCTGCAATCCTGCATCCAAATAAACGTCAAGTAGCACATGTATACATATGAAATCAACATACTATCGTGAGGAGGAATTGTAGTGTAGCAGGGCACTCATGAACGAGTGATGCTACACTGTCCTCCCACCTGATCTATTCTAACAATTATAATATCAATAATGAGCTAACATTTCTAACCAAATTGACATAAGATAACATGATATTAAATTACTGCATCTTAACTAATTATTAAACACTTGCATCATAAAATAATACTGAATTAAATAACATCACCATAAAATCATCACATTGACATATAAACATTAATGACAATTCATTTAAATAAACATATAATCCAAACAACACACAGAGTATCCACAATCATCCTAATAATGTCATATCAAACGATTAGGTCCACTAAAGGAGTAACAACATCATCCAACTACAACCAACCAAAACAACCCTAATAGTATCATCATAGAAATTAATAAGTCTCAACAGTATGACGGGTATTACATCCTCCCCCCCTAGGACATGGCTTACTCCTGGAAGCCATTAAATACAAAATAAAATAGAGTAACCAACAACACTAACGAGATTGCATTCGGATAGCCAGGATGGCCACCTTAACAGCTACCTTGTTGGAAGGTGTCCATTCCCTTCTTTCACGACGGAGTCTCCTTAGAGCTTCCCTAATGGTCTCTAGATCTAATGGCTCAGAGCAATTGGAATAATCGTATTGGAGTCTGATCTTCCAAAGCCATCTAACAAATGGGTCACGAACCTTCTTCCGAGGTGTGCTCCTTATCTTCATCCTAAAGACACACCAAGGAATAGGTTTTAGTCAGAACCCACACACAACAAAAGCACACCGAGCAACCAAACAAAACAACATACAAGAGTGCACAGAGTTCAAATGTGAGGTTGCCTAATGGACCTAATTACCCAGAGACCCCAACGTTACAACCTGGCTCTGATACCAAGCTGTCACGCCCCGCCGTGCAAACCCCAAAGGAACTAATAACAATGGAACAATTTTTTTATTTTTTTTTAATTTTTTTTAAAAGAATATAATAACATACTTAAGTATTATAACATAACAATATATTATGAGGCACAACTAGTTCCAATGGGGTACACGAAGTGACATGACTACACTAACCCATAACAATGATAATGAGATAACAATAATTAATTTATTACGTAAATCTATTCATTCCCATTTCATCATTTAAAATATCTATCAACTATATCCATATTAATAACATATGCACATATGACAATACATGAAATTATAAGGATATAAAGTGTTACATATTTCGATAGATACAGTTCAACATAACCAACTATAACAAATGATCCTGAATAAATACATGGCCTGAATACTTATTACATCCCAATGATAGAAGAATACAATTGACAGAAAATACAACCTCAATAATCACATATACAATTTACAATAAGGTCATCCCAACACATGTGGGAGACAATACATCAATGAATACATTACATATGAAGTATATACATCAATCTGGTACATAAGGACACTAGATCATCAACATACGCCAAAACCTGCAAGTAAAAGATACATCTGCAACAGAAGAGGGAACCCAATGGGGTGCGAAGCACATTCCACCCAACCACCCCCGTGCTGAGAGTAGACAAGGAAGGGTCCCCGACCAAGCATGCCAAACAATAACCAAGACTAACTCCAAAAAGATGACTTGACATCAAAGACCACATAGAAACTCAACAACGACAAATCCAAAGGCACAAACCACTTCAGAACATAACAAGTCATAATCAGAACAACCAAGAAACTCAAGACATATTATCAAAGACTATTTCCAACAACAACCAAAGACAAGTCAATAAATCACTCAATCACAACAGACACAACATCACTCAACGCCTACAATCACAAAGTCAATTAACAACTACAAACACAATATCACTTAACACGAGATTACAATGCTTCCAGAGAACAAGATCATGAACATCGCACAATAACTGGCTAACTGTTGACATAGGAAGAGTGTCATGCATAAATTGCCATGAGTTACCCTGGCTCAACCTTCCTAGGCTACCCGACCCCCATCCTGGGTTACCCTGGCTTGCCTCTACCGGCCGCCGGACCCTCACGCAAAACTATGCGTCCCATCTCATCTCGAGCCTTATCATTCACTTGCTTCATGAGAGAGAAATTCTTTATCTTTATTAGTGTGAAAGCCCCCCATTAATTCATTTAGATTATCACTTAATTAAACTCTAGGTAGGTTACCCTGGTGCCCCTTTGTGTGCCGGACCCCCACAAAGAGCCACTCTCCTATCGACAACACACAAGGCACATTACCACAATAGGTAATTAAACAACACAAACTCTCCAATCCAAGGAGAAAACAAAACAAGAAACTCACTCCAACCACTGGAGGAAACCAATTCGAATACACACTCCTTCCAAAGGAGGTACAAATCTCATTACCCACTCCTATTTCCTAGGAGGCACAAATTCCTGTTCGTGGAAACTGGGTACAACATCATAGTACAATACATCAAGGCGATTCACCAAAATGAACCCCTACACATAACATCCTACTCAAGAAAACTTCTCTAGAAGACTTACAATACCCTTAACCCTAATTGCCCGACATGGGGAATAAAAGAAACATGAAAGACACGCTTTCCATTTCTGGAAGCCCTTAACAATAACTTATACTCTTACGAACAATAAAGTGACCTAGGGTTTTTTCCCATACGTCACAATAAAATAGTGAAGAGATTACCACAAGACTTAACGAATACTCTCAAGAAAACAATTACTTAAAACAACTCCATATAAAAATATTTCCAAAACTCAACAGTTTCATCAAACAAATAAATCAACAATTTTAATAATTAAACATTTAATTAAATTACTTGATCTACAATTTCCTCATAATACCAATAACTTAATCAAAATCAGTATTCTCAAATCATTTAATATATGTACTCAAGCGTATCCGTTATTTATAAACAACACCATAAAAATTACCTACAATGCACAACAAGATTCATCAACACTTGAGAATATACCGTTCAAACCAGACACTTCATTTATTTCTAATTATCACCTAATACACCATAGCGCTACAAAGGAATCTAATCTTCCCATAAACACAACCTACAAACAAATAGATAATAAAACATACTTATCCGAACATAAATTCTATCATTTATTTAATGCCACACTAGCAAAATTGATCTAATGATCTAATGTAATTGTAATTGAATATATACAGAAAAAATAAACCTATGAATTAAATTATTTTATAAAAATATATTATTAAAATTAATAAAAATAACTTGCTAAAAAAAATACAATTATATATATATATATAAACTAAATTCGATTATAATTATATATTTATATATAAATGAATTTCATTAAAAGTTAAATTTGCATGGAACGAAATTCGAAATGAATGAATTAAAAATAATAAACAAAACATAAATTTTAAATTTATTTTATTTTAAAACAAAACCACGGGTTTGCGCACCTCCCAACGGAGGTACTGCGTACCTCCCAAGGGAGGCCGCAGCCTCCACTGGGCTGCGTACAGCAGCCTACGGCTGTTGTGCACAACCAAGTGGCGGCTGCCACTGTTGCGCCCAGTGCAGGGGGTCAGGGTGGTACAGCGAAAGCCGTCCGCCCTTTCCCCAACACAAAATTTATAATTTTATTTTATAAAATTTATAACTTTTAATAAAAATGACTTTAATATAATTCCGGGGCTATGAAGTTCGATCCGATTCCCAAAAAAAAATACATTATAAATCATAATTCATATTATGATCAAATCTCAAAATTTGAAAGTAATAAAATTTATTTTTATTTTTCTTAAATGTATCTCTTAATCATAAAAAATGAATTAAATATATTTCTTTTTCAACAAGGCACGCAGTACATAGTACACAGAGGAATGTACACAGGGAAAATAAGATAGATTATATAAAGCATAACTTAATTTATTTAATTGATACACACATATATATAGGTATATATAAAAATATAGATATTGATGCCAAATTTGAAAGTAAATAACATAACAATTAGATTTTCCCCCAGATACAAAATAAATTAGGCAAATAAATTCAAGCCATAAAATAATGATTTTCTTCCCAACAGTAATTTTCAGAAACAATTTTATTGAATAACTTCAAAGGGTTTAAATTTTATTGAATAAATTTCAAAGGGTTTTACCACAATTTTCTACAGGTGATTTGATTTTCAATCGGAAATGATTTTTTTTTTTTATATTTCAAACATGCTAATTTTCCCTACTAACTATGTTGAAGAATTTTAAAACAAATTCTATTATAATTTACTACAGAAGATTCGAGAGTTTTAAACACAAACAAGTTTTCAAAGCATAAACTTCATTCAAACGATTTCGAAAACATAGCAAATCAGATTTGTTTACAGACCTACGAAGTATTAAAAATTTAAAAGGGAAAAAACCTGGAATCCTGTGTCTGAAGGAGAATCCCGCCTGTAACCTCCTCTCGAATTCCTCCTGTAACTCCTTTCTCGACCTTCTGCTTTCAATGTTCTACTGAATAATCTTTTCGTTGCAACCTCACAGTAATTTTTTTTTTACCCAGAAGAAAACCTCAAAAACCCAAGACTCTCTTTCTTATTTTTTCTTTTCTAGATCCAAAAACACAGAGCAAAACTTGTGTGTGAATAATAATTTTCCCATCAAAATAATAAATCACCAAATAAAAACAATAAATCTTTTTCCGCTTTCTTTTCCAAAAAGCCTCCTTCCTTATTGGTCCTTTTCTAGCTTTTAAAAGCTCACATTTATCTAAAATTTTAATTGGAATAATTTATTTAAATTTAGATATTATCTTCACAAAATTTCCTAATTTAATATAATAAAAAATAATATTTAATTTCTCTCAACTATATTAATTTAATTATAATTATTTTCACTTTTAATTAATTAAATCACTTTTAATTTATTATTTATTTAATTTTAACATTTTTCTAACTCTCGATTAAATCAAATAATAGTGCAACCTTAATTAATTATTTTATGCAATACGATTAATTAATTAAACACTACCCAAGAATAAAATAAATACTCAACAATAAAACTACATACAAGACAAGACAATACTTCAATCATAACACAACGACTCACAATAGACGACAGACTTGGGATGGGGACACTTCCAAGCCTACTCCCTCTTTCAACTTTTACCCATTGGGTTAATTTGTTGCTCGCCCTGTCTTGCCGAAGCAGGTGGAATCAAGACTTATTCCTGCAATCCTGCATCCAAATAAATGTCAAGTAGCACATGTATACATATGAAATCAACATCCTATCATGAGGAGGAATTGCAGTGTAGCAGGGCACTCGTGAACGAGTGATGCTACACTGTCCTCCCACCTAATCTATTCTAACAATTATAATATCGATAATGAGCTAACATTTCGAACCAAATTGACATAAGATAACATGATATTAAACTACTACATCTTAACTAATTATTAAACACTTGCAACATATAATAATACTGAATTAAATAACATCACCATAAAATCATCACATTGACATATAAACATTAATGACAATTCATTTAAATAAACATATAATCCAAACAACACACAGAGTATCCACAATCATCCTAATAATGTCATATCAAACGATTAGGTCCACTAAAGGAGTAACAACATCATCCAACTACAACCAACCAAAACAACCCTAATAGTATCATCATAGAAATTAATAAGTCTCAACAGTATGAGGGGTATTACAAGCAAAGGTATGTACTTGAATCCATTGCATTTAAATTTTACTAAATATATAAATATTTTAATATTTTCCCTCAAATCCATAATATATATATTAGTGTGTATTCATTTATTGCAATAAAGAATTAACCTAAGTAACACATTAAGAATTCTAAGGATTTGTGCTTGGAAAAAATGCATAACAATTTTTTTAGTTGGATGTCATGTTGTATAGTTTAGAAAAGCTCAAAATATGAATAGGAATTTAAGGCCATATATTATGGTAGCTTACAATGAAAAAGAAGGAAGGAAATCTATTATCAATTTTAATCTACAATTTAATACCATATGAAGAATCACATGTAGTATTATCTAAAATTAATTCTTGACATATTAATTTTATAAAATACACTTACCATTCAATAAACTTCTCCCAAGAAAGAAACCCTAAGTGAACATTAATTGAACCCTAATGGGCGGGTGCATGAAGTTGGGTACCAATTTTGTGGCCAATTTTGAAAAAAAGTTATAAATAACGTGAGCGCGTTATAACGCGCTCGCATTATTTCATGTAAAAAAAAAAGAAAAAAGTGATATAACGCGCTTGCATTATTTCGTGTTAAGAAAAAAGAAAAAATTGAAATTATTTTCTTTGGGATACCAACCTAAAAGGCTTGGAGGAAATTCGCAACAAGGCTAGAGACGTGTTTTTGCAAATTCTACAATTTTTCACATAATCGGGTCCGTGCTCACCATCAAGATTGCATCTAGTTCAATATCGACAAAATTGAACACATGTATAATGTTAGGTTCTCTCTTAGCTATCCAACGATGCAATTTTTTCACTTTTTGACAATGTTAAGTCTTTCATCCATAATTTCTTTTGTTTGTATGTCTGTTTTTTGCTAAAAAGTAGTGTTTGGTGTTTTTTTTGTTATAAATTAACCGTTCATCAAAATTTCAAATAAATTACATTTTTAGAAACTAGACTCTATTCTACAAATTTTTAAAAAAGAAAGAAAAAAAATCAATTATTTTTCAAAATTTTTAGGGGGAGCGTGGCCAAAATTCTACTTTTTAGGAAGTGCCTACTTAGAAAATTAGTAAGAAATCAAATATTCATTAAAAAATTATCAGAAAAATTATACATCAACTAGATACTGTTAGTTAAATTTTGACCATAGTGATTTTAAAAATACTACAAAAAATTCCACCATGCTCAGGTCGTACAAGAGTTGCTATGTTATGTTTTTCTGAAAAAAATAACACTAATATGTGTACATCCCTCTTTTGAACCCCTTAATCTCAACCATTTTCAAAATAAATTAGTAGTTTAGAAAGTAGACTCAGAGAACTTTAATCCTTGTTTTTGCTCCATCTCAAAATTTTGAGTGTAACTATCCTCAATTTCATGTCCAAGGTCAACATTTACTAATTTTAGAAAAAAAGTGGCCACTTAAGCCCCCTTTTTGGGAACCATCTTGGTGCACTTACCCTAATTGTAGATTCATAAATCTAATCATAACCCTAATTGAACCCTAATTTTAGATTCATAACTCTAATCATAACCCTAAGCGAACACTAATCCTAATCAAAACCTAACCCTAGCCTTAAAGTTATCATATAATCTAATGATCTCTCTTATGTAAATTTGGGTTGAATTATTTTTCCTTTATTTTTAATTGCATATATTTTTTGTTTATTAGATCTTATTTTATGAATATATGCAAATATAATTTTACTTCTACATTCATTCTATGCCTATTTTTTTCATGATATTTAAACATTCATTTTCTGGAATATTAGATCAATCTCACACATATAAATATGAACCTCAAAATTTTAAAATAATATTCAAATCTTCCAACTTCACTTTATCATTTATGTTATTTGTATTAAAATATTTTAAATCATACTCTTAACTCATTTGAAAAAGAAAAACAAATTGATATATAATTTTTTATTAAATACATTTTAACTTATTTTCTTGGATTGTATAAATATCTTTCTTTATTTACATTTGGATTATTTATTTACTTGATATATAGTATAAATATGTGGTAAGATTGCATATTATCATCACGATTGAGTGCACCCTCTCCCCTAATAAATGTTTTTATTTTGCACCCCGCACGACTACTGGGATCTCTCCCCTAATAAATGTTGTTATTTTGCAGAGGGACAAGTTCACATGGCCATAGATCAATCATCATGTGATCTCAGTCATTCCCTGCCATCCCGCGATGATCCCACTAGTTGATCACAATATCACAGGAAAGTGCCATGTGGACTGGGCCCTCTCCCCTACTAAATGTTTTTATTTTGTGGAGGGACAAGTTTGTATGGTCGTAGATCAATCGTCGTGTGATCTTAGTCGTTCCCTGCCATCCCATGATGACTCCACCAGTTGATCATGATATCATGAGTGAGCTCCACGTGTCTCATCTGGTGAAGCCGAAGGAATGTTAAATACTTTGATGGGTCTTTAATACATTATGTCATGGGTTACTAAAGCAGTTATAAGATACATTTGTTTTAAATCAATAAAGATGTTATAATCCCGGTAGAAAGGTGCTCGATAGTTAATAACAAGGCTGGTGACTATGTTGAACGAATAGGATTTCCAATGGTTGAGATCCATGGTTTCCCGCCATTGCATGATCAAAAGTTGCGAGCTCTTTATTGATTGCAATATCACGGGCAGACGCCACATGTCTCATCCAGTGAAGCTGAAGGAATGATAAATACTTTGATGCATCTTTAATACATTATTCGGTGGGTTATATTTATTAATGTCTTAATATTAGTTTATAAATTGAACATTAATTATAAATATTTTAAAATCAATTAATTATTTTAATCTAAAATTTTAATATTTGACATTACAAATAAAATTAAACTAAATTCTAATTTTTAAAATCCATTAAATATTTATTATCTATTTAGTTTTACTAATTATCTAATACAATTAAATTAAATTAAATTAAATATTCATTTTATATTAATTAAACAATCATTAATTAGAATTTTAGAATAAATTAACAAATAAGATCTATATAAAATCAACTTTTCTATTTTTTTTCTTTGTCCAAATCATTTCATTTTCTACAATTATACTAAATTCCATAATTAAACACAAAACTTTATTCCATTCTAATCCTAACCCTATTTGGACTCTAACCCTTACCCTAATTGAACACTAAAGCTAATTGTAATTGAGCACTAAGCATAATTGAATTCTACCCCTAACCCTAACCCTAACTCTAACTAAACCATAAACCTAACTCTAATCAAACCCTAACCCAAACCTACTTGATTCATAATCCCAACCCTAACCAAAACCCTAATTGAACTTTAAAACTAACCTTAATTAAGTATTAACCCTAATTGAACATTTATTGAACACTTGTCCTAATTGTACCATAACCCTAACTTTCAACTACAGTCGAACTCTAATTCTAACCCTAACACTAATTCTTATCCTAATTGAACCTTAAGCTCAACCGTAACCTTAACATTGACCCTATTTGAACTCTTATTGAATTCATAACCTTAATTAAACCCCAGCCTCATCCTCAATCCTAACCCAAATTGAACATTAATTTAACCCTAAACCTAACCCTAAGTGAACACTAATCCTAATTGAACTCTAAATTTTGAGTTGAAAATATTAAAGTGCTTTAGATTTTCCCATTCATCGTCGTTTATAATTTTTTAATACACACCTAATATTAAGGGTTTATAGGTTAAGGATTAATGGTTTAAGGGTTTAGAGTTTAAGGGTTAAGGGTTTAAGGTTTAGGGTTAAGGGTAGAGGGGAGAGATATAGAGAGAGTGAGTGAGAGAGAGAGACCTGAGAGAGGGAGAGGGGGTAGGAGGATGAGACTTGAGAGAGAGAGGGAAAGAGGGAGGTAGTGGGAGAGAGATATGGGGTAGAGGGATAAACATAGAGGGTAGAGGGTTTAAGGTTTTAGAGTTTAAGGGTGGAGGGGAGAGAGATAAGGAAGTGAGTGAGGAGAGAAAGACCTAAGAGAGGGAGAAGTGGTAGGAGGGTGAGACTTGAGATAAAGTGAAGTGAGAGAGAGACCCCAAAGAGGGAGGGTTCTAGGAGGGAGAGACTTGAGAGAGAGAGAGAGAGAGAGAGAGAGAGAGAGAGAGAGAGAGAGAGAGAGAGAGAGAAATGAAGGAATGAGGGTTAAGGGTAGAGGGTAGAGGGTTTGGGGTTTAGGGTCTAGGGTTTAAGAGAGGAGGAGTGAGTGAGAGAGAGACCTAAGAGAGGGAGATGGGGTGGGATATTGAAGATACTTGAGAGAGAGAGAGAGAGGGAGGCATGGGAAAGAGATAGAGGAGGGAGAGTTAAGGGGAGGGTATGGTTTAAGCTTAAGGGTGTAGGGATAGAGATAGAGGGAGGAGTGAGAGAGAGTAAGAGAGGGAGAAGGGGTAGGAGGAGAGACTTGAGAGAGACCTGAGAGAGGGAGAGGGGTAGGAGGGAGAGACTTGAGAGAGAGGGTAGAGGGTTTAAGGGTTTAGGGTTTAACGGTTAAGGGTTAATGGTTTAGGGTTTAGGGTTATGGGTAGTGATGGAACTTCAAATTTTTGTTCTCTATGTTCTATTTTATCCTGCCTTGTGTCTCTGGTCATCTATGGTGTTTGGGAAAAGCCTAAGGTTAGTGTTTTACCTTCATCTTCATGTAAAACCCTATTTTTCATCTTCTATTTGGTCGTTACTTTTTTGGAAGGCTTTAAAATGACTTTAGCTCCATCGCTTTGTCTAGGTTGGGCCCCCTTTTGTTTTATTGTTTTATTTCCTTTGCTTGACTTTATTTTTCCTAAGTCTTTTGTTGGTCTTGTGTTCCCTCGTTAAAACAACTTGTGTCATTGTTTGTCATCAACCTAGTGATATCCCCTTATTCCTTTAGTGGAGAGGGCCCAGTAGTCGTGCAAGCTAACTTTCTCAGCATGTAGGAATTGACTGAAATATCGTAGAACCTTCATTTTTTTTTTTAAATGTAGACTGGTCTCTTATTTATCTAGAAATAAGGTTTGGAGGTGCAACTCATCATGCAACTTACCACATGGATAGATATTTTGAGAAGTGTCTAAAATTTGAATTTTTAAAGGTTCAACCAAAACTTAATCATGGAACCCCCAATAGTTCAACCAAAAAAAATATCATTTGTTGATTGTAGAATATGATATTTTTATTTAAATTAAAATTAATATACAACCTAAGTGGACCAAATACTTATTGATAACCATAAATATTTTATATCTCTGCCTTTTATATTCACCACATGTGAACTAATAGTTTAACACAAAAATTCTATTTGTTGTTATAAAAACAACACATAATGATTTAAAATACAACTTATATTGAACAAAAATGGATCAATAGTTGAACACTAAAACTTTTTGAAAATTCTTCACATTTAATTATGGGAAAATACATGTTATTTATTGTGCTCACCTTTTATATTTGTGATAGGAAAAACTATTAATATAAAATTATCCAATGCTTGTACATTCCTACCCCAATTGTTGTACACATAAGAACAATTTTTTTTCACTATGATAACAATAATTGTTTCAATGAGTGTCTTATTTTATTAAATGATAATTTTATTTTTTAAATGATATACTTATAGTGGAGAGTTGTGATATTTTATTTGGAACAAAAAAATACTTATTTCACTTCTCCATGAATTTATTTGTGTTTTTTTCATATAACATTTAGAGGTTCTCATGTGTTCAAGTATGGGTCCATTTTTTATCAACATTTGGTTTTTTCTTTATTTACATTTGGACTGTTTATTTATAATATATAGTATAAATATTTTGTAATACTGGGTATTATCACCACGATTTAGTGCACCCTCTCCCCTAATAAATGTTTTTATTTTGCACCCCACATGACTACTGGGCCCTCTCCCCTAATAAATTCTTTTATTTTGCAGAGGGACAAGTTTGCATGGTCATAGATCAATCGTCATGTGATCTTAGCCATTCCCTACCATCTCGCGATGACCCCACCAGTTGATCACGATATCACGGGCGAGTGCCATGTGTCTCATCTAGTGAAGCCAAAGGAATGATAAATACTTTGATGCTTCTTTAATACATTATGTCATGGGTTACTAAAGCAGTTATAAGATGCACGCGTTTTAAATCAATGGAGATGTTATAATCTCGGTAGAAAGGTGCTCGATGGTTAATAACAAGGCTGGTGATTGTGTTGAAAGAACATGATTGTCGATGGTTGAGATCCATGGTTTCCTGCCATCGCGTGATCAAAAGTTGCAAGTTATTTATTGGTTGCGATATCATGGGTGGGCACCACATCAATCTCCTTGGCAATGAGTAGTATGGTAAAAAATTGATATATTTATTTTATTTTATTTATTAAATACTTACTAGAATATTTATTATTTATTAATAATATATATAAAATCTGTCAAGAGATATCCTTTTGATGCATCTATTGTACTATTATAAAATAGGTGCCTGGACAAAGATATCTCTTGGCATATTTTGTATATATTAATAAATAATATATATATGCTAGTAGCATTTTCAGCACAACATGAAAGATAAGATTAGAATTACTTTTAGTTATAGAATTATAATCCTAACACTTCTAATTTTTAAAATCCATAAAATATTTATTATCTATTTATTTTTACTAATTATCTAATACAATACAATACAATTAAATAAAATATTCATTTTAAATTAATTAAACAATTATTATTTAGAATTTTAGAATAAATTAACAAATAAGATCTATATAAAATCAACTTTTCTATTTTTTTCTTTGTCTCCAAATCATTTCATTTTCAAAAACTATACTAAATTCTAAATATCATAATTAAAAATAAAACTTTATTCTATTCTAATCTTAACCCTAGTTAAACCCTAACCCTATTTGGACTCTAAGCCTTACCCTAATTGAACACTAAATATAATTGTAATTGACCACTAAGCATAATTGAATTCTACTCCTAACCCTAACCCTAACTCTAACTAAACCCTAAACCTAACTCTAATAAAACCCTAACCCAAACCCTAATTGAACTTTAAAGCTAAACTTAATTAAGTATTAACCCTAGTTGAACATTTATTGAACAGTAGTCCTAATTGTACCATAACCCTACCTTTGAACTACAGTTGAACTCTAATCCTAACCCTAACACTAATTGTTATCCTAATTGGACCTTAACCCCAACCCTAACGTTAACCTTGACCCTATTTGAACTCTTATTGAATTCATAACCTTAATTAAACCCCAACCTCATCCTCAATCCTAACCCAAATTGAACATTAATTTAACCCTAAACCTAACCGTAAGTGAACACTAATTCTAATTGAACTCTAATTTTTTAGTTGAAAATATTAAAGTGCCTTAGATTTTCCCATTTATTGTCATTTATCATTCAATTCCTAATAGAACTCCAAAAAATTATACTTTTATAATGTTTTAATAAACACCTAATATTAAGGGTTTAGAGTTTAAGGGTTAAGGGTTTAGGGTTAAGGGGAGAGAGATAGAGGGAGTGAGTGAGTGACCCATTTACATATTATTCTTTTATTCTTCGTCAGTTAAATATTTAGTTACCCATTTAGCATTAGCATAAACGACCCAAGAATTTAATAGAATGGACTACTCATATAATACCTTGCATTATGGAGCTCAATTCTCTAATATATTACTACTTATCAAATCCTTTGTAAATAATTGTAAACTTATGACTCCATTTAAGCATTTAATTGATTTTCTTGAATCAAAGAGAAAACATAGACACACAATTGAACAAATTCTCAAAAGAAGAATGAAAAAATCATTAACATTTCATTCAAAATTCACTCAAATCCACATAAGGAGAGAAAATATATTAGAATTATACGTTTATTCATGCTTATAAGTCATATCTGCATACAATTTAAGATAATTTGCATATATTCATCCAAAACTCAAAACAAGGTATCTATTCTATTCCATCTGCTTGGGGTTTTAACAGCCAATGGCACCACAGATATCACTTCCTCAATAGAGGACATATATCTTTCTACCCATATATTCAACTCAAAACCTAGCTAGAGCTTTCATCAATTCTCTCCCTACAAATGAGCCTTGAATTCCCTTTTATATGACAAGCGAGCAACAAGATTCTGGCTCAAATGTAATTTCACCACAAATTTTCATTTGAAAAAAATCTCCATTGCATTTGACTTTCATTTCAAAACTTCCCACATGTTGAATATGCAAAACATAGTGCATGAACTAGGGAAAGCTAAAGTTGTAACTACCATCAAAAGAGAGAACACAAATTTTCATCAAAATCCCCTTTGTCACTATCCATGCAAAAAAACAAGGCAACCAAATTGCCACGAAGGCACCACAACAACTTCTTATTTACCCACCACCCTTCCCTTACCAGCACCAAGACCCCAGTATACATGCCCGCTTCTAGTTGTTTCCCAATATGGTAGACCCTCAGCCTCCTCTTCTTTCTTGTCCTTGCCCAATATGGTTCTAGTCCATCCACTTGGGGTTTTAACAACCAATGGCACCATAGATATCACTTCCTCATTAGAGGGAAAATCGTGATTGAAGTGAGGTAAATACCGACAGTAGTCACAATTGGTCTCGGTTACATCATTAGAAGTGTTGCTCGTAAGGTCAATGGGCGAGTGTTTCCCATACCTTATTTTCCTACCGACACTAGTAATAGAGCACATTGATTGCTTTCCTTTGTCATCTACCAGTTGAGCAGCAACATCCTAGAATTGCAACCTTCTACTACATCTAGTGGGCACAAGCCTGGGCTTATCAACCAAAGCACCTTCCTGAATAGTAGGACTGAGCTTTTGTGAGATCAAATGAACAGACCTCCTTACTGACTTACTCATTTTCTCTTGTCAGACAAGCACTCAAACTTGATTAGACTCAGCCCACAAAGTGCTATAACTGCTACAAGAATGACACTATTAGCAGTTAATTCCTCTTGTATTTATTGTGCGAGTTAATGGCAACCTTCATCAATGCTTAGTAAAAATGCATGTGCAAACATGGCAATTTGGCAACGTATGTATTGTCACCGTTTAACTAGAGCTAGATGAGAATCCGCAGATCACCCTTCATGATTGCCAACAAAAACATCTTCAGACAGGTTGAGATCAACATGACTACACAAGTAAGGAATAATTCATTAATGCTTCACCAGTTGTATGATAAAATGATCACCATGTGTCATTTTCCAACATTGAATACTGCCCACTAATCTCCTGAAGAGTTTGTAGATCAAACAGTTTATCTCAGGCTAACTCAGTTTGACATCCAATGAAGCACCATTCACCTTCCTCAAGACCAATAACATTAATCCATCTCAGAAACCAACTACCATGTTGGTAGGTCTTATGTACTTTGCAAAATAAATGGCTAGAGCTATGCATCATAATCTCGTTGACCTCACAGCTTTTAACTAACCTTCATCTTCCTCCTACGAGCTTGTAGGGAACAATAGAGATTTGCATTAGCCTTTTATCTTGGTTGTTGATCTAAAACCACAAGATATGAGCTCAATAGTGGAGATTTTTCCCCACATTCCATATAGGACACACATCTTCCTTTTGCTGACCTTGCGCCAAATAACAGGGTGACACCTTAGGTCTGTGAGTTGGTAGGGTACAATCGAGATCTTCTCCCATATCTTTGAATCTGAAAAACCTACACATTGCATGATTAGTATGTAATGAAAGGCTTTGGCTAAGCCATCAGTGACATGACCACTAGGGTTAATGGCTTAGGCTTACATCACCAAATTAAAATTAAAACCCAACTTTGATTTTAATACTTTATTTCCTCTGCAGGGTTTTATTTCCTAAGTCTCAATTGTCCCCATGTTTCATCTTTTAAAAAAAAACTTTGTTGTTGTTTGTCATCCCCCTACTAATGCCCACTTCTCCTTTTAATTAATGTTTTATCTTGCAAGGGTTGATTTAGTGTTGCTGTCGATATATTTCTTGTAGATATCAATGGTGCCTACCATCTCGTGATCAGGAATTGAAGGATCGTGAAAACATAGGCGGGTGCCACGTGTCCTATTTGGGGGATTAAATTTGCACTATCACTGAGCAACTGCCATTTGATCTGAGCCATTCCCTGCCATCTCGTGATGGTGCTTTGGTTGATTGTGAAATCACGGGTGGGTAGCACATGTCTCATTCGATGAAGCCAAAAGAGTAAAGGAAAGACTAGCTGGCTTTAAATGTATTAAGGGCCTAATTACTAAAGTGTTCTTGAGACACACATGTTCTAAATCGATGGATATGTTATAATCTCACTAGACAATCTGCTCAAAGGTTAACGACATGGCTGACGATTGTGCTAAAGGAATGAGATCATTGATGCTTAGGATCAACGGTTGCCCGCCATCACACAATCAGATGTTTCAGGATTCTTATATCACGAGCAACCGCCATGTGGACTTCCTTCATAGTGTATGGTAAGGTGGGCCCCTTATCATTGTGTTGGAAATTATGTCACTTGTTTTGAAGGTGACCATCAATGATTTGATCATGTTGAAGAATCGACAGTTCAAATTTAAATCTACATCAAATATGGTTGGAGTTGTTCATGCAGTGATAAATTGAGCTTTAATGGAAAATGAGACACTTGCTAGCGTAATTTGATCGACAATAAAATCAATTTTCCTACTTGGTATATATTACAAAGCATTCAACTATTTCACGGAGTAGTTTCAGAGCTGAAGTTAGAATTATGAGTTTCTGCAGCCAGAATTTGGGAGTTCTACGAACAAAGCCATGAGTTTATTTTTTCTGCCTCTCGGTCATTTTGCATTTGAATTTGGGAAAGGATTAGCTAGATGTGTTGTGAGCTTGTTGATGAATGTGTTAGGGCTATAGTTTAATTATAGTTGTGAGAAATTGCAGTTTTTTTTCCTATAATTTTCTATCTTTGGTTAGTCCTAGCTATTTGAATTATAATGTTGTAAAGAAGCCATAATTTGTCTAAGATGGCACCACCCAAGCAACATTTTCTCCAAATTGAATATTTGAAACGAAACCTATATGATGATTTCCTAAATCAATTTCCCTTGTCAACGAATGATAGGAGGAAGGGATTGGTCCTAATGTGAGGGAAAATCCTGGGGGAAGGGTTAGTGTATAATTGCTCCAATATTTCTAATGCTAGAGTTCCCCTCACTGGCTTGGAATTGTTCAGATTGTGGTATAGACAGAGGAATTTTCCTCACCCTTTTTCAAATGGATGGATGTATGATATGGGGAAGCTGGTGGTACCAAAATTATTCCCTGATGTAGACCTGCTTAGGAAAGTGGCTGCAAGATATGAACCTATTACATGGATAATCAGGGATAGTGATGGAAAGGTTCTATTGAGCATTAACAAAGAAGAGGTCCAACATATTTTTGACTTGAGTGAACCGAGTGAAGACTTGGTTCATATCAACCTTGAGGAAATGAAGCAGGAGTATGCAAAGCTGAAATCTCTTTTTAGAGAAAGGTTGCTTCCACCTCATCTGGCTAGGGTAGGACGTTCAAAATTTCATAGCAGCTCTAATGACCAGGAACCTTTCAAATTAAATTGTTTTGCAAACCATTTCCTAGCCACTTTCTATTCTTTATGTCATATTTTTGGTTTCAATCCTGGTACGGTAATTCCCATTGCTTATATGTTCATGGGGGTGCAAATACAACACCCTAACTTCTTTGTGACCTATGACTTCGGTTCTTTCTTGGATGAGAGGATGCATGAAGTGATGTCAAAGCTGCAAAACAATGATACCAACACTCAATTATTTTGGTATTCTATGCTAATGCATATTTTTTTTGTTTAAGAATGCTGACTTTTTCTCTGAGAGTATGAAATTAAGGCAATCAGTTGATGGAGAAAGATTTCTGGTACAGATATGGCCTACAAATTTATCTTGTAATAAGGAAAGCACTAGTTATGTGCAATTTGATAATTGTTTTTCTTCTAGATTAAGGGATAGATTAATGATGAATATACCTAGGATCCCTAACAAATTACATGATTTCCTCAGGCCAAAGGAGAGGAAGCAAGAATTGAAGGTTTTCCATAACTGGGGTGACATTATCCCATACCTAGTCATCACTGTCTTGAGAGTATATGGTTTTTAGGGAGCCCCTCATATACTACCATACAATGTGTCATCAATAGTGGGATTTGCAGAAGTTTTGTGGCAGATAGGTTGTATTCATGAGGACAACCTCACTGGAAGGGGTAAGGGAACATTTTTCCTAGCTTATACAGTGGTGTCTAATTTTGTATTTTCAAAGGGAGGTTGGACACATTTTGATAATTTCTTAATGATTACCATTTGAGGTGTGGACCAAAGTGACAATATGATCCTGAGGGTTTCTTTTCTCTTTTTAGACAAAGAATAAAAGCTGAAAAATTTGTGCATGAGTTCAATTTCCTTAAAGACTTGATTAGAAATGAATTTGATTTGAATAGACAGGAGTTGAACAAGGAGAAATGGATAGCTTATGGTAAGCTACTAGATGTTTTGCACAAAATGGATCTAAAATATAATCCATTGTTGGAGTTCAGTCCCCACCATTAGAAAATTGATTTTCTGATGGGAAACTTCAAGGAAATTATGGGCACATTGAGGACAAAAATAGGTAAATTTAGAATTGAGTCTGGGTGTACAAGAGCAAGGTTCCATACCAATTTAAACAAGGCAAACATACTAGACTATGGAAAGGTGGCCCATTTATAGGAGGAAAAAGGATAGTAGCAGTGATGAAGAAGTGGGAAAAAAAGGAAAAAAAATTTATGAAAGTGCCTCCACAACCAAGTCCAAAATTCAAAGTGCCTGTGGAAATCAAAATTATTGATTTATAATCATCACCGGAAGAAAATCCCTCATCACCACCATCCAAGACAAGCCCTAAGAGGCAAAGAATTGATCAACCATAGGAGGATCTGATGGATGAGATTATTATTACTGATCAAGACATGGAAATTGGTATGCCTTCCCCTTGTAGGCCAGCTGAATTAGTTTTATCTGATTTAGATATGAAAGGTAAAAGTGTACAAGATGCAAGAATGGAGGCATGCAAGGAGTTTCTATATGACAATACATTTGTAAAAACTCTTGTATTCTTGCAATTAGTATGGAGGATGAAGTTTAAAGAGTATCAAGATAAATGTAGGCAGAGAAGAGAACTATGGCATGACAGGTTAGACTAGGAGAATGATGATGAGGTCAAAACTAAATTATTGAAGAATTCAAGAACATCACTCCTGAAGAAGGAAGAAAACTAGTGAGTCAGGCTAGTGTATTAATTCTACCTAAATGGGACATTGCAGATGCAGTAGCCTTTAATGCTATTATGAAGTCTAAGAATCCCTTTCAAGACTCTGAAAAAGAGGTCAAGAAAGCATTGCAATACTCTGCTTTTAATAAGGAATATGAAACTCTGGAAATTTGGGCATTGGCCCCATAAGGAAGAAAACTAGATGTTTCTAATATTAATCAAAATTTCAAGGGAGGATTGATAATAAAGAGAACTTCAGAGACCTCAACCATTGAGGCCACTAATTTGATTGTGAATGTGGCCAAATTGGCCCAAAAGACTGCTAAAAGGGAGGAAGCTGAAAGGAAGAGCTTAATGGAAAAATATAACCTTTTGATTGAGGAGTACAACAAGATGCAACAAAAAAATGTTGAGTTGCAAACAAAAGTGGAGAGGTTTAGGTATAAGCAGATTGGGGAGACATCAAGTGCTCCAGGAACCAGTACATTACCTTCTATAGTAGGGTTAGTACCTCTTTCTTCTCGAATTGTTTCCACACCAGGATCTCCCAGTCAGAATCTTGTCCTCACCCTTTCTTTAGAGGAAGTTGAAGAAGAAATAGAGTGCTTTGTCGATCCTACAAAGAAACACCTCTTGCAAAAAATTGATGAATTGTAGGCATCATTAAAGAAAAGTGAGGAGGGATCTCTCTTATAGAAAAAGAAAATTGTTACTACTATTTTGAGGCATTTAAATGAAAAGGTTGCTAGCAAATTGCTATCTATACATTCTTTATATTCTTTATTGTTAGCAGTAATAAAGAATATTGATAGGGATCAAGAAGTAGTGATACCAATAATTGAAAATTGAATCCCTAGGGCCAGTGATCTGGATATCATGTATAAGGCCTCAAGGTTTGATATAAATAATAGGCCCCAATCATTAAGGCCTAATCATGTGTTAGTAAAATCATTGCAAGGTTTTTAGACCTTACCAGATGACTTGAGTAGGAAGATTAGGGAGCTGGTGAAGAATTTCAATGATTGGGGTAACACATTGCTACCTAATATAATGGAAGGCTCAAACAAGTGAGACCATCAATGATGAAATCAAGTCAATTGGTGATGAATCAAACTATGATTTTTTGGTGAGTTGTATGGACAAAATCATTAGTACCAGCTCATTTTTGGAATCTTTTCAAAGGGATGTAAATCAGGTAGTAGTAAAATACACACCTTATAATACCAAAGTGGATGAGGTAATTAATTTTGACTAGATGACTGATCATGAGTACCAGAATTGGGTAACTAAATATTTGACCAAGGAGTAAAAGGAGTGAACTACTAATAGGTAACGGTTCAAGTTTTGTGTTGACAACTTTCTTAGTGTAGTTTTCTTGTGGTTTTTTGCATCAATGTTCCTCCACTGATATGATGAACAAGATTTTTTTTCAAGGTGGTGGCTATTGTAACAAATTTTGGAATATCACCAGGTGCTCCAATTGACTGGTGACAGGTGTACTTTCTGGCCCGGTGCTTATTTTCTCCTTCATTTTCTATAAGAAGGATTTCAAGGCCAAAAATACGGGTTAGCAAGTTAGATAATTTTTGTCGAGTCTAGGTGAAGTTGTAGAGTGAATTATAAATTCTGATTGTTTTAGAGAAATGCAATTTAGGTTTTGAGTAATTATGTAACAGGTTTTGATTTCATAGAGATTTAATGTTGTATAATAGTACAAGCATTTAAGTTGAACTAAAAAATTTGAACTCATGTCTCTCCATTGTACATGCATATTTGAACTTTGAATGAAATAACTAAGGGTTGTTTTATCAATCTCACTGTTGTGGTGTGTATGATTCTAGTTTAGCTTTAATTCAAGGAATTAATCAAAATTATTGAATGGGATTATAGGCAGATATGTGTTGTATAAGAATTTGTTAAGTAGTCCTAGGTTAGAATGCATACTGATGAAATTGTAATGCAATATTGTTAGGGATATTATATTTGATGTATTAAATCTATTATAAACCTCTAGATGCTTATGAATTTTGACTCGTACAATGGATATATGGCACTTTACTAAGTTGTAATTATTAGTGTAGTTCAGTATTTGTTTGTCTTTTCTTAGAGCTTGCTAAAAATTGCAAATCATTGACTATCTTATACAATATATTGTGTTTAACTATCTCACACTCCAGATAGTTGATATTGTATATGAACAACTAATTCTAGTTGATATTATCTTATCGTGCTGAGAAATTAAATGAGATCATCTGTTATTGTTAATGTTGTTTATAACAATGGTACAGAGGTTGTAAACACATTAAGGGATCACCCTCCCAGGTCTTGCAGAGCCCAAAGTGTAGGAGGATTTTAAATTTCTCGTCAGTTGGTCCAGGTCCTTCGAGCTTCCTTCGATTGGAATTGAAAGTTCCATAGGTAGATTAGAAGAAAAACCTGGTTACATTGTAAAAAGAACCAACATACACATCAACCACTAAACAACCACCTCTACAACTAACTTTTTAAATATTTTATGATCACATGTAACATAAAACACACTAATTTCAAGGTTATTAACATCACTATTGAAATGCTTTAATTTTTTGACCTTTCAAACATTAAAAATTACATCATTAAATTAATTATGTAATGGCATAAAAATTAAAAACATCATGAATTAATTATGTAACCACATAAGTCAAATATAATTCTATCAAAAAATCAATATCAAATAGATATTATAATTGCATAACTTATACATTTCAATGTCATTGCTCTTCTTCATCATCCAACTCTTTGTCTATATCATCCAATCCAGATTCAACATTGTAAGGATTGGTCATATCATCATCATCATCATCGATATCAGTTTTGATAATGTCATCATACACATGGATATCATCTTCATGAACATTAACTCCTACATCATCATGATCTAGTTCCTCCTCTTCGACACATTCATCAGGGACATCATCAACTAACTGTTGATCTTGATCATCACCTACATCAACTTCTTGTTCTTTGGTATCTTCTTCTTCCATGACATTATACTTTACCGGCCTTCCTCTTGGATCATGTCTAACAACAAATGACCAACCCAGTTTACCTGGAACCTCTGAGTAAAATACCTGCTCACATTGGCTTGGAAGAACATAGGGCTCATTTCTAGCTCGCTCGATCAACATTGTATTAACCATGGTAAATCCATTATCATGTTCAATAACAGTTCTCTCAAGATCATTTTCATTTAATTGTAGCATGTACCATAGGACAACATACATAATTTATCTAAAGGACTTAAAGTCACTCTCAAGTATATCATCCAAAATCCCATAGTATCAATTTTCTGAGACTTCTGGATGTATGTCACTTCTAGATGAAACATTAGTCACCTGAAAGACTACAGTTATACTAGAATCACAAGTTTTCTTCATGTCGTCCAATATTTTGATTCAAAATTTATGACCATTGCACCAATTAGCCTTGTGGTGTTTCACTTGCAATATGTCAAACATGTAAATTTTTTGCAATATTGTTAGTTGATAAACATATTTACTCTTGGTCGAATGTATGCAAAGAAAACAATCTCAACATATATGGCTCGCACTCACAAAAGGATATGAATATCATAGTAAAACTTTCCTGGGAATTGGACATTCCGATAGGTGACTAATATCTCTCTGTGGACATTCATTTACTTGTCAAACCAGGGGACGTAGACTTTAAATGGCACAGCAAAATATATGCACTAGGAATTTGCTTTGGTCAAATCTTAGCAAAAATACATACTGGAAAGAAATTCTATCTAAGCTACAGAATGGTAATGCAGAATTCTTTAACTCAACTATGCTTGATTAAAATAGAAACATAACAGCTACGACTGAAGCACAAACCAAGAACTAGCCTTATGCTGCAGGAACAGTCACAGGGATGGACTCTCTATGCTGCAGGAGCAGTGTAAGAGTGAGTTTGTATAAAAACTTCAAAAGATGAAAGCTAACTGGATATCAGCAAAAAAAAAAATCTAACTAATTAACTACAGATACATACTAAGTGGGCCCCCTTAGCAAGCATCTACTGATTACACAGATGCTGAACTCAGAACTTCATCGATCTTTATTCATGAAAACAGAATGAAATACATTGTTTTGTTGATGTGAAAACTAACAACGAACTCTGCTTCTGGTCAAACAGATTTTGTCTTTCATTATCATACTAATTCTTACATGATATCTGCTACTCTGTTTCTATCTTATCCTAAAAATCATCTATTACTCATTCTATTCATCCTCTACTCTCTCGCGCAGGAGGAGTATCTTATTTTTAAATCAGAGGAACAACTAACTAACTAACTTCATCAAAGAAAGACGTGGAAGTAAAGTGTATCCCTGAATCAAGGAACAAACTTCATAAATGAATTTATGTGTTCAACCCGATTCAAAGAGAATCTAGCACTCCACTCTTTCCAGATTGACTTATCATTAAAAAATCTTTCCAAATCAGTTTCGGTCAAAGAGTCTTCGGCGGAGCTTCCTCAAAGTCGTGCAGGAAATGGACTTTACTGCAAGGCCGAGATCGGCTGTGCTTGACTCGATCATTCTTCAACAACCTGTGAAACAAAAGGTAATAGACACACAAGAAAAGGCATTCGGCACATACACGATATCTATTCATTAATCACACATTTTAAATCTACTTCACCATTCAAAAACTGTATACGATATACCAGCCATTTTCAGGAGTCAATAGGGCAATAAATGCAATCAAGTCAACACAATAGGCTGCAGGAATATAAAAGTGTCTTGCTATAGGATATCCCCACAAAAGGTTTCAACAAAGTTTAAACAGCCGTGAAATAGCAAAAATAAAGTCATTTAAAAGTTTATCATAACATCAAATTATGAGCATATTTTAGGCTCATCACTGCCCCCTACTTAGCCCAATGCTGGTCCTCCAGCATTAACTTTTTTGGTGGTTTCTCTGAAGTTAGTAGTGGCTGCATGACTCTGGAATGGATGTCCAAACTTGTAATAGAATTGAAATCCCTGCACCTTTCATATCTTCGGTCTTCTAATTCATTGTTAAGTTTGTAGCCTGATGAGGATACAGGGGCCACATTAGCACAGGGGGTCTGAATGTCAGTGGTAGCCACAGTTTAAATCTTGTTTGAAGTCCCAATTGAATATATCTGTCGGTTCATTTGAGTGCAGCTGTAAAGTTTAGGGGACCATGTGGTTCTGACTTTCTTAACCCAACAGTTAATTTTTCCCATCTTTTCTCATTTCTAGTATATGCTAATCTCCAAAATGAATATTGTTGTGCCTGGAATTCATCATATACTTGCTTTTTGATGTCAAATATTTTTGCTCTAGCTGAAACATTATTAATACCATATGTCAAAGCAAACCAATCTTTCAACATTGCATGTGGGTTTGAACTTTGAGAGTGTAATGGGACAGGCTCTGTTTTCTCAATTTCCTCATACGTTTCCCACTGCCTGCCATAATTCACCTCATTTGCTACCCATGACATAAATGCTCTTAAATGAATATCACCAATGTATAGAAGAGGATTCCATTCTATTTCAAATGGTATTAAAAGTCATGCAAATAGAATTCACACAGAGAATTCCTTAACCAGTTAGGGGCTGCTTGATATGCTTCATAAAATTCTTTGGCAGAATGAATTATAGGGTCTTGGTTTCTAGAAATTCTCATCAATTGAAACCATAAAAACTGTTCTTTAAGGCACAGAGCATAAACTCTGGGTGGCGGTCTGCATTCCATAATTTGACCAGTTACCTTTAACATTTCATCCATTTTTTCTTTCAACTCAGCAATTTCCTGTTTCTGACTTTCAATTTTCTTTTTCAATTTCTTCTTTTCTACTTGCCACAGACTTTGTTGCATGTTAGTCTGGGCAATGTGTCGAAAAGTCACAGTTTGCAATGTAACTGTTTCCCAATTATTTTTAACAAATTCCATAAACTTAATTAAAAAGGTCCTCCTATACACAACAATGGCATTACAAATTATGGAGTGAAATACAGTTTCACTAGGCACATTCAGTTGTTCAGCCTGTTCTTGTTCTTGCTGTAGGATAAATTCTTCTTGTTGCTACGGTGGAGAAGTTTGTGCTTCCTCTGAGAATTGCATAGCAGCATTAGCCAGATCATCAAGATTTGGTAACTCGTGCCCATTATGCCCTGCTTCTTTTGTCTCTACTTGTTCCTCTTCAGGAACAAGCGAACTCTGAGCAGCATTCTCAGATTCATTCCGAGAAACATTAAGTTCAGATTCAACAGACCCTTCTGAAATTACAATCACCTCAGGTTGCGGTGAAACAGGGGAGGTCCAAGATTGTTTCCTTGTGGAAACCCTTCTTGGTACTGATGTGGCTGTAGGGGGTGTTCCGGTAGCTTTTCTTTTTCTTGTTTGTTCAGGGGGATCTACCCTACCAGAGGATGACGGTGAATTGGTAATATCAACAGCTGTTGCTGTAGGAGAAACTGCTGCAGGGGAAGGTGCTGCAGGAGAGGAGCATTGCCTTTTCTAAGAATGAGGGTCAGATTCAGGGGACCCTTCTGCCTTTGATTTTCCTTTCTCCCTCCTAGTAGCAGACCTAGTTTGTACCCTAGCAGAGGATTCAGCTGTGACCCTTGCCATGTTCCACTGGTAGATGTAATTTCTTTCTTCTTTCTTTGAGGCCATGGGGTAATTACCCTACGGGGTTGCAAACTCTTTTGGGCAACAAATTATTGCCAGGAGAGAGGTGAGACGTCTCTCAAAGAGCGCTCAATCAGTAATTTAATAAGGCCATGATGAGTGACAGAGTTATCTTTCCTCTATTGAGTTCCATGGGCACTTCTCTGTAAAAACTTTAACAAGAAATTCTGAACATTCACAACCAACCCATGCCTTATATGGCTTAATAATTTAAAATTATGAGAATGGAGATAGGGAAAATGACCTTCACAGGTGAAATACCTTATTATATAAGTGGCATACTCTAAATATGGAAGAGGCAGTGACACTCGCTTGCATCCTTGCTTGGAGACTTCCAGAGGTCCATCAGCAGGCATTGAAAATTCAGCCCTTGCAGCTGCAGCATCTGAAGAAATGTTTTCGCCAACGGTTGGGAGCCCAGTTACCTTAGCAATTCTGTCTTCGGTTGCAACAACTGTTAGACCCCATACGGTGGCTTACCCTTCAGAAAGTGTTCTCAAAAATTCTGTCGTAGCCTCCTCATCAAAATCATTTAAACTCAGAAAATAATTTAACCATCCACGGAGGCTAAATTCTTGGACTGTCTGAGGGTTTTGCAACAACAATTCATGAGCTACAGGCTCATGTCGCACCAACTGACCACCCATGTTTGTAGTTTTTCTAGCTGAACTCAATTTCTTGCTGAAGATTCAAATTCTTTATTTCCCTTTTTGTTCTAGTTTTTCTCTGTCAAGCTGCCACATTTCTTTCTTTTTTTTCAAAAATGAACTTTTTTAAACAAGTAGTCTTAATCGTAATTTGCAAGAAAAAGATGCATTAAAGAAGGTCATGCAATCATGTTTGGAAAATACCAGAAATATATTAAAGAAAGATTATTTTACAGTTATGGCAGTGGCGAAAAGACAGGCTTCAAATGATGGATTACCCCGCCCCCTACTTAAAAGATGACATGTGTCCTCACATGTACTAAAGAACAGGTAGAGACTCGGGTAATAATGACCGGTACATGCATAGTAGTAATTGAAATAGAATAAAATAAATCAAATATGCGATAAGAAAAGATATGACATACCTTTAGTAATTGCACGTACGTGTGAAGAAAGATGACGGTGCTGCATAAATTGATAAGTTGGAAAGATATCCTAATTAAGGTTGATGTGGACGGATGAAGTGGATGGGTGATGTGGGTGGAGGAAATGTACGAATGAAATGAATGGATGGAATGGATGGATGGAAGGTAAAGAAGTGAGATGGGGGCGATAAATGAAGATGGAGAAAAAGGGTTTTCGTAAAAATAAAACCTTTATTATGGGCATGCTTTTTGAAAATTACGGGAACGCTGCAGGAGAAAGGCTAGAGCCTTCGACTACCGGAAGAGTAGCGGGAGGAACCTGAATGAACTGCTTTATGAAGTCTTCCTTGGAAACTGGCTTATGGTACAGTCGGAGTCGGTGGCCATTGACGAGCAATTTGAAACGGACTGGATCAACTGTGACCAGCTCCATAGCTCCATTGTCAAACACATTTTCAACTTCATAGGGGCCAAGCCAGCGTGTTGTGAGTTTACCCTAGTTTTCTTGGTACCTGGAATCATATAACAAAGCCCAATCTCTAGCAGAAAACTTTCTAGTTTTGATGTGCTGATCATGCCATTTCTTTCTCTACTGTTGGATTACTTCTGTATGCTGCAGGGCGGCTTTTCTCATTTCGTCCAAAACATTTAGGTGCAGGAGATAGTCTTTCTGTGCTTTGGATAAGTCCATGTTGATTTGAAGAGCCGTCCTCAAAGTTTTATGTTCAAATTCAATGGGTAACATAGCTGTTTTCCCATAGAGCAACTAAAAAGGTGTAAACCTAGTTGTTATTTTCCATACAGTTCTGTAAGCCCAAACTGCTTCAGGAAGTCTATTACTCCAGTCTTTCTTATGAATCTACACTGTCTTTGTGAGGATTGCTTCAATTTCTCTGTTTGTTACCTCCGCCTGACCATTGGGTTGAGGATGATAAGGGCTGGATTTCCTATGTTTGATCTTATAGTCATTCATAAGTGCAGTGATCAGATTTGACGTAAACTGAGCTCCTTGATCAGTTACAAGCTCTCTGGGAACTCCAAATCTGGTGAAAATTTGTTCATACAAAAATTCAGCAACTTTTTTATCTCAGGCATTGGTCATAGCTTTTACCTCGACCCATTTTGTGACATAATCTATGCAAACTAGAATGTATGAATTTCCATTTGATGGTGGATCAATTGGCCCCACAAAATCTATCTCCCATTTATCAAAAGGGGTGACTATTACCTGCGGATATAGTGGCATTTCAGCTGATTTAGTTGGTCTTCCCATACGCTGACATCTGTCACACTTCCTTGTATAGGCCACAACATCCTTGTGTAATGTTGGCCAGTAATACCCTGTTGTAAGAACTTCCATTGCTGTTCTTTTTGCTGCAAAATGCCTCCCACATGGTTCATCATGGCAAGCATGCAAGATATCATAAGTCTCATCTTCTCTTACACATCTTCACATTACTTGATCAGGTCCAGTATAGAACAGACAAATGGCAATCCAGGTAAAGTTGAAACTTTTCTCTATCAACTTCTTTTCTTTTGGGGAAAAATGAGCTGGTATTCTGTTTGCTCCAAGATAATTAGCAATGTCTGCATACCAAGGTGTATGTGCAGCAATGGAAAACAAGTGTTCATCTGGGAATCTATCATCAATGACCTCATGTTCCTCAGATACAGCTGATTGAAGTCTTGATAAAAAGTCAGCTACAACATTAGCTCTTCCTGGTTTGTCAATGATTGTAATATCAAATTCTTGTAACAACAAGAGCCATCGTGCCAATCTACCAAAAATGGCAGGTTTGTTCATCAAGTACTTGATTGCTGCATGGTCAGTGTGGATGAAAATCTGATAACTTGTGACATAATGCCTAAATTTATTCAAAGAATACACTACTGCAAGCAATTCCTTTTCTATAACAGTATAGTTGAGCTCAGGACCTTGAAAGTTTTTGCTGATAAAGTAGATAGCATGCTCAATTGAATTTTCTTTTTGACTTAAAACTGCTCCTATACCAAAATCAGATGCATCAGCATGTATGTGAAAAGGCAGGTTCCATTTTGGACCTTGAAGAATAGGGGTTTTAGTAAGCAAGTCCTTTAGCTGCAGGAAGGATTTTTCGTAGGCCTTGGTCCACTCAAATTGGGAATCTTTTGTTAACAAAGCATAAAGTGGACTGACAATTTTACTAAAGTCTTTTATAAACCTTCTATAATACCCTGCATGACCAAGAAAACTTTTAACATATTTTTGTTTTGCAGGAGTTTGTAAATTCTGAATAACTTCAATTTTAGCAGAGTCAACCTGAATTCCATTCTTTGAAATATGATGACCTAAAAAAATACCTTCTTCCATCATTAAAAAGCACTTTTCATTGTCTAGAGACAAATTTTGCTCTCTACACCTTTTTAATACTTTTTCTAAATTCACCAGTGCTTCTTCAAATGTGACTCCATATGTAGTGAAATCATCCATATAAATCTCCATATATTCATGAGATATATCAGCAAATATACTAATTACTGCTCTCTGAAATGTTGCTGGTGCATTGCATAAGCCAAAAGGCAAGACCGAATAAGCAAATGTCCCCCATGGACAGGTAAAAGTGGTATTGTCTTGATCTTTAGGGGCAATTTTTATCTGATTATACCCACTGTAACCATCTAAGAATGAAAAATATCTTTTACCAGACAGTGAATCTAGTACTTGGTCTACAAAAGGTAATGGAAAGTGATCTTTTTTAGTGGCATTGTTCAACTCTCTGTAATCTACACATACTTTCCATTTTCCTCCTTTCTTGGGGACAATGACTAATGGAGAAACCCATTGGCTATCAGAAATTGGGTAAATAAAATCAGCATCAAGCAACTTTTGAAGTTCATTTTTCACTATTTCTCTAAGTGCTGGATTTACTCTTCTCTAAGGTTGTCTAATTGGTAAACAATCTTCTTTGATATATATCCTATGAGTACAAACTCAGGGATCTATTTCTTGCATGTCCCCATATTCCCATGCAAAAGCTTTATGCTGTTCTTGTAGCATTTTTAATAAGTCAGCCTCTTGAGACTGAGACAACTTGCTATTAACATTCAAACAATGATCTGGAGACAATTCTATCTGCTTAGTGAGATTACTCATAGAATCAACAGGTAATGTTTGTACCTCTTGTGGAAGCAAGTTATGAAAAATTATTGAAAGTTTAGGCAATGAACTCTTGGAACCTAGTTGCTGCAGGAAACATTGATGCTGACTGCCACTTGGATCAGATAAACTATCTACATCAAGATTGAATTGCAGAATTTGAAAAAGCAAAGCATCTTCACTTTGAAGTTGAGAGAATGGATCATTTTGAAGCATCATTAATTGAGCCAAAGAATTGGCTTCTTTAGTTTCTTCTCCCACATCTGGCCAAACAGGTTGGGACAAATCTGCTTGAGGTTTAGTAGGCGGATACAAAGCCAATTTCTTTGTGGACTGCCCATAAAAAATGGTCATATCTCCAGAACGACATCCTATAAAAGCATCAGCAGTTGCTAACCATGGCCTACCAAGAATAACTGGATACCCTCCTAAAGTTTCCTTAACTGATAATATTGTGAAATCAGCAGGATACTCCCAAGATTCAAGAGTGACAATTACGTCTTCTATCATCCCATCAGGTTTGACTGTGGAGCTGTCTGCAAGCTACAGAACTGTCGGTGTAGACCTAGTGTTTGAAATATTCAAGGAGTCCATAGTATGCTTTGTCATCACATTAATGGCAGCTCCTAAATCAATCAAAGCATTTTTTACAACTTGGCCATTTATATGTATCTATACTACAGGGCTTCCAGGGTCAATATACTTTGGAATGACTACATTTCCCAACATTATATCAACCAATTTCCCTAAGACATGAATTGTTTGGGGATCCTTTTTCTTTCGTCCAGGCTTCTTCAAACAGGCTTCTTTAATAGCTTTTCCAAAAATGGGAACATCTTTAATAGCCTGAAACAAAGGAATTTGAATTTGCACATTTTTGAGCTAATTGAGAATGTCAAAAGTGGGTTCTTCCATGAGTTTAGATTCAATACTTTGCAACCTCTGAGGAAAAGGTGGTTTATCTTATCTCCGCAAAATAGGTTCCGTAGAAACTGTATCGGGTATAGGCATATGCTCAGTGAAAATAGTAGGTGCATTAGATTCTTCAAGGGGTGAATCAGATATTTCTGTAATCAGAGGTGGTTTGGGATCAGGTAAAGTAGTTCCAGACCTCAGATGGATGTCATTAACATTTAAGGCATAAGCTTGATATTGGTTGGTTTTAGAAATATACACAGTTTGTTGAGGGTGTTGTTGTTGCTTATTATTGGGATTAGGCAATGGCTGGGCAGGCATAGGTGTTTGCTTTTGAGGTCTAGGATTTATGGTAGTTACTGCAAGAGGCAGCATAAGGGCCTGTTGTTGTGGATGCGGAGGCTGCAGGAACCTAGGAGACTGGTTTTGCCATTGTTGAGGACCTCTCCATTGAAGATTTTGTTGCCAATTTCCTAAAGGTGGGGTCCATTGCCCTTGTGGCTGCTGCCAACCTCCTTGAGGAGATTACCACTGTGGGGTTTGATAATTAGGCCAACTTGGTTGAGGCGGATTCCATGGTGGTGGTGGTCCATATGCTTGTTGCCATTGGTTATTATAACCAGAATAGGGATTACCAAAAGTTAAAGGGTCTTGAGGCATACCTTGCCTTTGGGCCCATGGTCTCCTTTGTGAAACAAAGAACACTTGATCATCATCACCTTCCACTGGTTTGAAATCAGTAGGCAGTTGTCTGGCTTCCAAATTAGCCACCATCTTGCATCTGCAATCACGCTTCTTTTGTCTACAGTATGGACAGAACTCAGCCAAAACTACCTCATCTTCTGCATGTTTCTTCTGAGCTTGCATAGTGTCCAATTGTGTAGCCATATTATTAATGATGTCCTGCTTGAAATCAGATAGCAGATTTGTGATCTCCATCTGGGAAACTCCACCAGAAGAAGACTTCCCCACTGAAGCATGATGACCTTGACCTTTTTTAACTATTGCTTGAGAGTAGTTAAGACATATCTTCTGGATATCATCCCAAGGCAGTTGAGTTATATCACCTCCTCCCATTAGGTCCAAGGCGTCAATACAAGGTATCACTGATTCCCCTTAGAAAAAGTAATTTCTGAGAGTCCTCGTTAAGAGTATGGTTTCAGTTTCTTTTTAATGAAAACAAAAACTTTAAAATATAATCTTCAGACTTCCATCCTCCTTCTGCTGAATTCAGAATATGTCATCACCTTTGCTAGCACTCTTACAATATTCCTTATACTTTTCAAGGAATTTCGTCTGCATGGCTGCCCAACTATTTACAATGGCTCTTCCTAGACTCATGAACCATCTGAGAGCTCCCTCCTTCAAAGTGGAAGGAAATAGCTTCAGTTTATGAGCGTATGTGTTGTAGTCATAACTGTGACAGAGGACATCAAATTCAAACAGAAAGGTTTCTAGGTCTTCTGTGACCAGGCCATAAAACTTTGGAAGCAAGGAAGAGGGGATGTTTTTAAGATTGTCAGTATCTTGTTGGGGAACAATGGGAAACTCAAATGTAGGAGGTGGATTATTAGGTGGACTATTTGCCATGTCTGGGTGCTGGAATAGCAGAGCAAATGTATTTTCCTCAGGTTCGTTATTAGCTGGGTCAAATGGTAGTTCAATAAATAGATTTTCAGGGAGGAACCTTCCTAGTGCATCTCTTCTTCTTCTATGCATGCAATACAGTGAGTAATGGCTTGAAATATTTTGAATTTTTTTGACTAACAGACTAAACTAATGCTGAAAATGACTTTGTCAGACTCCTAGTTGGACGCCATCCCCGGCAACGGCGCCAAAAATGGCTCGCACTCACAAAAGGATATGAATATCACAGTAAAACTTTCCTGAGAATTGGACATTCCGACAGGTGACTAATATCTCTCTGTAGACATTCATTTACTTGTCAAACCAGGGGACGTAGACTTTAAATGGCGCAGCAAAATATATGCACTAGGAATTTTCTTTGGTCAAATCTTAGCAAAAATACATACTGGAAAGAAATTCTATCTAAGCTACAGAATGGTAATGCAGAATTCTTTAACTCAACTATGCTTGATTAAAACAGAAACCGTAACAGCTACGACTGAAGCACAAACCAAGAACTGGCCTTATGCTGTAGGAATAGTCATAGGGATGGACTCTATGCTGTAGGAGCAGTGTAAGACTGAGTTTGTATAAAAACTTCAAAAGATGAAAGCTAACTGGATATCAACAGAAAAGAATATCTAACTAATTAACTACAGATACATACTAAGTGGGCCCCCTTAGCAAGCATCTACTGATTACACAAATGCTGAACTCAGAACTTCATCGATCTTTATTCATGAAAACATAATGAAATACATTGTTTTGTTGATGTGAAAACTAACAACGAACTCTGCTTCTGGTCAAACAGATTCTGTCTTTCATTATCATACTAATTCTTACATGATATCTGCTACTCTATTTCTATCTTACCCTAAAAATTATCTATTACTCATTCTATTCATCCTCTACTCTCTCGTGCAGGAGGAGTATCTTATTTTTAAATCAGAGGAACAACTAACTAACTAACTTCATCAAAGAAAGACGTGGAAGTAAAGTGTATCCCTGAATCAAAGAACAAACTTCATAAATGAATTTATGTGTTCAACCCGATTTAGAGAGAATCTAGCACTCCACTCTTTCCAGATTGACTTATCATTAAAAAATCTTTCCAAATCAGTTTTGGTCAAAGAGTCTTCAGTTGAGCTTCCTCAAAGTCGTGCAGGAAATGAACTTTACTACAAGGCCGAGATCGGCTGTGCTTGAATCGATCATTCTTCAACAACCTGCGAAACAAAAGGTAACAGACGCGCAAGAAAAGGCATTCAACACATACACGATATCTATTCATTAATCACACATTTTAAATCTACTTCACCATTCAAAAACTATATACGATATACCAGCCATTTTCAGGAGTCAACAGGGCAATAAATGCAATCAAGTCAACACAATAGGCTGTAGGAATATAAAAGTGTCTTGCTATAGGATATCCCCACAAAAGGTTTTAACAAAGTTTAAACAGCTGTGAAATAGCAAAAATAAAGTCATTTAAAAGTTTATCATAACATCAAATTATGAGCATATTTTAGGCTCATCAATATATATACATTAATATACTTGAAAATAATTAAATAATATGGGTGATTAATATATTTATACATACCTGTTTATCTCTTAAACCATATGCTAAATCAATTTTCCTTTGTGTAACATTGGAATCTCCATTACAATGAGCTTCTTTAACAAATGAAGCCACACCTTCCCATATTAATGCATGACCAGATTGTTGACATCGTTCAATCCATATTGTCATCCAATCAAGATTGTTGGTAACACATAAAAATGTAGTGCATCCCACTCTCGACCAACTGTATAAAAAAAATGAAATTCACAAACAACATATAATTAGTTAAATACCATAGTATATGACCTTAATTTTTAATTGATGTATATTGAAGATTGCAAATTAAATAAGTACAATATACATAGAAACTATATGTAAAATGTATTCCAATTAATCTCTGTGACCATCTTATAATTACCTCTCACTTTCCTCAATCTAACTTTCCCCATCAGGTACTCCCCTTCAAATTTGTTAATAGATTTGGGATCCCAAATGTGATCTACATGGATCTTTGCTGCAAACTTAAGAAGATATTCACTAATGTACACCATGGTCTGGTATACCATATATCCCTTCCCCATAAAACCCTTCAGATGTGCTCTTTTTCTAACCAAAGCCTTCAAAAATTTCAAGTGTCTCTCAACCATCCATATTGCCCTTGTGTGTATAGGTCCACACAATTCAATCTCCTCAACTTGGTGTATGAGGTAGTGTTCTTATGCATTGAAAAATGTTGAAGGTAGACACTTTTGCATTTCACACATTAAACAAAGAATTTTTCTCTTTCAATAATTTATATCTTCTTTATGGATTTCTTTAGATGACAACCATCTACAAGTGATTCAAGGTGCAAATATATTAATGAGATTTAACAAAAATATATAGTATATTACATAACAAGTAAAACAAATGACAATTATAAGATGTATACAATGAATTGAACAAATCTTGCTACTTATCTCATGTATTTTCCAAGATCATATATAACTTGCTTGACATTTTTGTCAAAGTTGTCTGGGAGAGATAGAGGTAGAACATACTATAACAATTATAAAATGATTTTTTCATTAATTTTCCAAAAGTAGTAAACACAATACACTAAAAAGTACATGCATTATACAAGTTTATCTAATATACTAGAATAATTACCTTAATGGAGGTATGCCAATCATGTGTTTTCATCCTTGACCCAAATTCACTTTTCTTTGTTATTATATTGTTTATGTTCGCAGCAAATCTTGTGGGAAATTGAATTTTTTGTATGATTTCTTTTATACCATTGCTTTGCTACTCTGTTAATAACCAAGGAATGACACTTATATTAATTTGGTCTCCATCGCTATTTAATTGAATGACATTTTTCATTGCATGATTGGCTTCCTGAATGTCATTACAAATTTTGACAATTTTTTCTTTATCATGCCTTTCATCCAATATTTTCTATAACATTTTTTGTTATATTCTTTCTGATATGCATTGTATCAAACAAATGCACAATTTGTAGCTGCTTATAGTAGGGAAACCTACTAAATTATATGGGATAACTTTTCAGTCCCTGTGGAAGTTGACAATTAATGCCTTGACGACCTTCATGAAACATATAATTTAAACAAATTAACAATGACAATCATTGTCAATTACAACATGAGTAAACATAACACAAAATAAAAATATAAATTCAAAACATATCATATATGATAGATAAACAATTTGATCTGTTGTATAACCTTGATGATTAATTCTATTATATTCCAACTTCCATAGGTGAGGTGTCATTCTTCATGGTTTTGAAGTAGTCTCCTCTTTCCCATTGAAAAAATGTTTTTCAGTAGTTTGATACTTATGATTTCTATGGAGGAAGTGCTTATACTCACCAAACACCTACTTTCCTAAACTTTTTGAACGACGAGATTTCATCTTTGGATGACAAATTGGACATGAAAAGTTTCCCTTTGTTTGAAGACCTACAAGATCATATATAATTGGATTAAATATGTCAAATTTTTTAATTATATATAATGAATAGATTATTTCAAAAACATGCATGATATCTACTTCATCAAATTAAATATTGTTAATAACTAAGGAATGACACTTAAATTAATTTGGTCTCCATCACTATTTAATTGAATGACATTTTTCATTGCATGATTGGCTTCCCAAATGTCGCTACAAAATTTGACAATTTTTTCTTTGTCATTCCTTCCATCCAATATTTTTCATAACGTTTATGTTATATTCTTTCCGATATGTATTGTATCAAAAAAATGCACAATTTTTAGCTGCTCATAGTAGGGCAACCTACTAAATTATCTGGGATAACTTTTCAGTCCCTGTGGAAGCTGACCATTAATGCCTTGATGACC
>VDFB02000013.1:100036041-100053677 GCA_007258455.2 Sequoia sempervirens
GGGGCCACATTAGCACAGGGGGTCTGAATGTCAGTGGTAGCCACAGTTTAAATCTTGTTTGAAGTCCCAATTGAATATATATGTCGGTTCGTTTGAGTGCAGCTGTAAAGTTTAGGGGACCATGTGGTTCTGACTTTCTTAACCCAACAGTTAATTTTTCCCATCTTTTCTCATTTCTAGTATATGCTAATCTCCAAAATGAATATTGTTGTGCCTGGAATTCATCATATACTTACTTTTTGATGTCAAATATTTTCACTCTGACTGAAACATTATTAATACCATATGTCAAAGAAAACCAATATTTCAACATTGCATGTAGGTTTGAACTTTGAGAGTGTAATGGGACAGGCTCTGTTTTCTCAATTTCCTCATACATTTCCCACTGCCTGCCATAATTCACCTCATTTGCTACCCATGACATAAATGCTCTCAAATGAATATCACCAATGTATAGAAGAGGATTCCATTCTATTTCAAATGGTATTAAAATTCATGCAAATAGAATTCACACAGAGAATTCCTTAACCAGTTAGGGGCTGCTTGATATGCTTCATAAAATTCTTTGGCAGAATGAATTATAGGGTCTTGGTTTCTAGAAATTCTCATCAATTGAAACCATAAAAACTGTTCTTTAAGGCACAGAGCATAAACTCTGGGTGGCGGTCTGCATTCCATAATTTGACCAGTTACCTTTAACATTTCATCCATTTTTGCTTTCAACTCAGCAATTTCCTGTTTCTGACTTTCAATTTTCTTTTTCAATTTCCTCTTTTCTACTTGCCACAGACTTTGTTGCATGTTAGTCTAGGCAATGTGTCGAAAAGTCATAGTTTGCAATGTAATTGTTTCCCAATTATTTTTAACAAATTCCATAAACTTAATTAAAAAGGTCCTCCTATACACAACAATGGCATTACAAATTATGGAGTGAAATACAGTTTCACTAGGCACATTCAGTTGTTCAGCCTGTTCTTGTTCTTGCTACAGGATAAATTCTTCTTGTTGCTACGGTGGAGAAGTCTGTGCTTCCTCTGAGAATTGCATAGCAGCATTAGCCAGATCATCAAGATTTGGTAACTCGTGCCCATTATGCCCTGCTTCTTTTGTCTCTACTTGTTCCTCTTCAGGAACGAGCGAACTCTGAGCAGCATTCTCAGATTCATTCCGAGAAACATTAAGTTCAGATTCAACAGACCCTTCTGAAATTACAATCACCTCAGGTTGCAGTGAAACAGGGGAGGTCCAAGATTGTTTCCTTGTGGAAACCCTTCTTGGTACTGATGTGGCTGCAGGGGGTGTTCCGGTAGCTTTTCTTTTTCTTGTTTTTTCAGGGGGATCTGCCCTACCAGAGGATGATAGTGAACTGGTAATATCAACAGCTGTTGCTGTAGGAGAAACTGCTGCAGGGGAAGGTGCTGCAGGAGAGGAGCATTGCCTTTTCTAAGAACGAGGGTCAGATTCAGGGGACCCTTCTGCCTTTGATTTTCCTTTCTCCCTTCTAGTAGCAGACCTAGTTTGTACCCTAGCAGAGGATTCAGCTGTGACCCTTGCCATGTTCCACTGGTAGATGTAATTTCTTTCTTCTTTCTTTGAGGCTATGGGGTAATTACCCTACGGGGTTGCAAACTCTTTTGGGCAACAAATTATTGCCAGGAGAGAGGTGAGACGTCTCTCAAAGAGCGCTCAATCAGTAATTTAATAAGACCATGATGAGTGACAGAGTTATCTTTCCTCTATTGAGTTCCATGGGCACTTCTCTCTAAAAACTTTAACAAGAAATTCTGAACATTCACAGCCAACCCATGCCTTATATGGCTTAATAATTTAAAATGATGAGAATGCAGATAGGGAAAATGACCTTCACAGGTGAAATACCTTATTATATAAGTGGCATACTCTGAATATGGAAGAGGCAGTGACACTCGCTTGCATCCTTGCTTGGAGACTTCTAGAGGTCCATCAGCAGGCATTAAAAATTCAGCCCTTGCAGCTGCAGCATCTGAAGAAATGTTTTCTCCAACGGCTGGGAGCCCAGTTACCTTAGCAATTCTGTCTTCGGTTGCAACAAATGTTAGACCCCATACGGTGGCTTCCCCTTCAGAAAGTGTTCTCAAAAATTCTGTCGTAGCCTCCTCATCAAAATCATTTAAACTCAGAAAATAATTTAACCATCCACGGAGGCTAAATGCTTGGACTGTCTGAGGGTTTTGCAACAACAATTCATGAGCTACAGCCTCATGTCGCACCAACTGACCACCCATGTTTGTAGTTTTTCTAGCTGAACTCAATTTCTTGCTGAAGATTCAAATTCTTTATTTCCCTTTTTGTTCTGGTTTTTCTCTGTCAAGCCGCCACATTTCTTTCTTTTTTTTCAAAAATGAACTTTTTTAAACAAGTAGTCTTAATCGTAATTTGCAAGAAAAAGATACATTAAAGAAGGTCATGCAATCATGTTTGGAAAATACTAGAAATATATTAAAGAAAGATTATTTTGCAGTTATGGCAGTGGCGAAAAGACAGGTTTCAAATGATGGATTACCCCGCCCCCTACTTAAAAGATGACATGTGTCCTCACATGTACTAAAGAATAGGTAGAGACTCGGGTAATAATGACCGGTACATGCATAGCAGTAATTGAAATAGAATAAAATAAATCAAATATGCGATAAGAAAAGATATGGCGTACCTTTAGTAATTGCACGTATGTGTGAAGAAAGATGACGGTGCTGTATAAATTGATAAGTTGGAAAGATATCCTAATTAAGGTTGATGTGGACGGATGAAGTGGATGGGTGATGTGGGTGGAGGAAATGTATGAATGAAATGAATGGATGGAATGGATGGATGGAAGGTAAAGAAGTGAGATGGGGGCGATAAATGAAGATGGAGAAAAAGGGTTTTCGTAAAAAGAAAACTTTTATTATGGGCATGCTTTTTGAAAATTACGGGAACGCTGCAGGAGAAAGGCTAGAGCCTTCGGCTGCAGGAAGAGTAGCGGGAGGAACCTGAATGAACTGCTTTATGAAGTCTTCCTTGGAAACTGGCTTATGGTATAGTCAGAGTCGGTGGCCATTGACGAGCAATTTGAAACGGACTAGATCAACTGTGACCAGCTCCACAGCTCCATTGTCAAACACATTTTCAACTTCATAGGGGCCAAGCCAGCGTGTTGTGAGTTTACCCTAGTTTTCTTGGTACCTGGAATCATATAACAAAGCCCAATCTCCAGCAGAAAACTTTCTGGTTTTGATGTGCTGATCATGCCATTTCTTTCTCTGCTGTTGGATTACTTCTGTATGCTGCAGGGTGGCTTTTCTCATTTCGTCCAAAGCATTTAGGTGCAGGAGACAGTCTTTCTGTGCTTTGGATAAGTCCATGTAGATTTGAAGAGCCGTCCTCAAAGTTTTATGTTCAAATTCAATGGGTAACATAGCTGTTTTCCCATAGAGCAACTCAAAAGGTGTAAACCTAGTTGTTGTTTTCCATGCAGTTCTGTAAGCCCAAACTACTTCAGGAAGTCTATTACTCCAATCTTTCTTATGAATCTACACTGTCTTTGTGAGGATTGCTTCAATTTCTCTGTTTGTTACCTCCGCCTGACCATTGGGTTGAGGATGATAAGGGCTGGATTTCCTATGTTTGATCTTATAGTCATTCATAAGTGCAGTGATTAGATTTGACGTAAACTGAGCTCCTTGATCAGTTACAAGCTCTCTGGGAACTCCAAATCTGGTGAAAATTTGTTCATACAAAAATTTAGCAACTTTTTTATCTCAGGCATTGGTCATAGCTTTTACCTCGACCCATTTTGTGACATAATCTATGCAAACTAGAATGTATGACTTTCCATTTGATGGTGGATCAATTGGCCCCACAAAATGCATCTCCCATTTATCAAAAGGGGTGACTATTACCTGCGGATATAGTGGCATTTCAGCTGATTTAGTTGGTCTTCCCATACGCTGGCATCTGTCACACTTCCTTGTATAGGCCACAACATCCTTGTGTAATGTTGGCCAGTAATACCCTGTTGTAAGAACTTCCATTGCTGTTCTTTTTGCTGCAAAATGCCTCCCACATGGTTCATCATGGCAAGCATGCAAGATATCATAAGTCTCATCTTCTCTTACACATCTTCACATTACTTGATCAGGTCCAGTATAGAACAGACAAATGGAAATCCAGGTAAAGTTGAAACTTTTCTCTATCAACAACTTCTTTTCTTTTGGGGAAAAATGAGCTGGTATTCTGTTTGCTGCAAGATAATTAGCAATGTCTGCATACCAGGGTGTATGTGCAGCAATGGAAAACAAGTGTTCATATGGGAATCTATCATCAATGACCTCATGTTCCTCAGATACAGCTGATTGAAGTCTTGATAAAAAGTCAGCTACAACATTAGCTCTTCTTGGTTTGTCAATGATTGTAATATCAAATTCTTGTAACAACAAGAGACATCGTGCCAATCTACCAAAAATGGCAGGTTTTTTCATCAAGTACTTGATTGCTGCATGGTCAGTGTGGATGAAAATCTGATAACTTGTGACATAATGCCTAAATTTATTCAAAGCATACACTAGTGCAAGCAATTCCTTTTCTATAACAGTATAGTTGAGCTCAGGACCTTGAAGGTTTTTGCTGATAAAGTAGATAGCATGCTCAATTGAATTTTCTTTTTGACTTAAAACTGCTCCTATACCAAAATCAAATGCATCAGCATGTATGTGAAAAGGCAGGTTCCATTTTGGACCTTGAAGAATAGGGGTTTTAGTAAGCAAGTCCTTTAGCTGCAGGAAGGATTTTTCGTAGGCCTCGGTCCACTCAAATTGGGAATCTTTTGTTAACAAAGCATAAAGTGGACTGACAATTTTACTAAAGTCTTTTATAAACCTTCTATAATACCCTGCATGACCAAGAAAACTTCTAACATCTTTTTGTTTTGCAGGAGTTTGTAAATTCTGAATAACTTCAATTTTAGCAGAGTCAACCTGGATTCCATTCTTTGAAATATGATGACCTAAAAAAATACCTTCTTCCATCATTAAAAAGCACTTTTCATTGTCTAGAGACAAATTTTGCTCTCTACACCTTTTTAATACTTTTTCTAAATTCACCAGTGCTTCTTCAAATGTGACTCCATATGTAGTGAAATCATCCATATAAATCTCCATACATTCATGAGATATATCAGCAAATATACTAATTACTGCTCTCTGAAATTTTGCTGGTGCATTGCATAAGCCAAAAGGCAAGACTGAATAAGCAAATGTCCCCCATGGACAGGTAAAAGTGGTCTTGTCTTGATCTTTAGGGGCAATTTTTATCTGATTATACCCACTGTAACCATCTAAGAACGAAAAATATCTTTTACCAGACAGTGAATCTAGTACTTGGTCTACAAAAGGTAATGGAAAGTGATCTTTTTTAGTGGCATTGTTCAACTCTATGTAATCTACACATACTTTCTATTTTCCTCCTTTCTTGGGGACAATGACTAATGGAGAAACCCATTGGCTATCATAAATTGGGTAAATAAAACCAGCATCAAGCAACTTTTGAAGTTCATTTTTCACTATTTCTCTAAGTGTTGGATTTACTCTTCCTCGGGGTTGTCGCGGTAAACAATCTTCTTTGATATATATCCTGTGAGTACAAACTCAAGGATCTATTCCTTGCATGTCCCCATATTCCCATGCAAAAGTTTTATGCTGATCTTGTAGCATTTTTAATAAAATAGCCTGTTGAGATTGTGAAAGCTTGCTATTGATATTCAAACAGTGACTTAGAGACAATTCTATCTGCTTAGTGAGATTACTCATAAAATCTACAGGTGATGTTTGTACCTCTTGTGGAAGCAAGTTATTAAAAATTGCTGGAAGTTCCCAAGTGATAACTCTTGGAATCTGGTTGCTCCTGAAACATTGATCTTGTTGCCATGGATCGAGATAAACTATAGCATCAAAGTTGAATTAAATTTGAAAAAAGCAAAGCATCTTCACTTTGAAGTTGAGAGAATGGATCATTTTGAAGCATCATCAATTGAACCAAAGAATTGGCTTCTTCAGTTTCTTCTCCCACATCTGGCCAAATAGGTTGGGACAAATCTGGTTGAGGTTTAGCAGGCAGATACAAAGCCAATTTCTTTGTGGACTGCCCATCAAAAATGGTTATATCTCGAGAGTGACATCCTATAAAAGCATCAGCAGTTGCTAACCATGGCCTACCAAGGATAACTGGATACCCTCCTAAAGAGTTCCTTAGCCCGATAATATTGTGAAGTATTGGGATACTCCCAAGATTCAAGTGACAATTAAAGTAGCCCTATCATCCCGCTCCGAGGGTTGGTATTGGTATGCGCAAAAGGTACGCAAAAGTATGCAGTGTAGACCTAATGTTTTGAGAGATATTCAAAGGAGTCCATAAACATGCTTTGTCATCACATTAATGCGGCTCCTAAATCAATCAAAGCATTTTTTCTTTCCGGCCATTTATAATATTGTCTATACTCACGGAGCTTCGGGGGGAGTCAATATACTTTGGAATGACTACATTTCCCAACATTATATCAACCAATTTCCCTAAGACATGAATTGTTTGGGGATCCTTTTTCTTTCATCCAGGCTTCTTCAAACAGGCTTCTTTAATAGCTTTTCCAAAAATGGGAACATCTTTAATAGCCTAAAACAAAGGAATTTGAATTTGCACATTTTTGAGCTGATTGAGAATGTCAAAAGTGGGTTCTTCCATGAGTTTAGATTCAATACTTTGCAACCTCTGAGGAAAAGGTGGTTTATCTTGTCTCCGCAAAATAGGTTCCATAGAAACTGTATCGGGTATAGGCATATGCTCAGTGAAAACAGTAGGTGCATTAGATTCTTCAAGGGGTGAATCAGATATTTCTGTAATCAGAGGTGGTTTGGGATCAGGTAAAGTAGTTCCAGACCTCAGATGGATGTCATTAATATTTAAGGCATAAGCTTGATATTGGTTGGTTTCAGAAATATACACAGTTTGTTGAGGCTGCTGCTGTTGCTTATTATTGGGATTAGGCAATGGCTGGGTAGGCATAGGTGTTTGCTTTTGAGGTCTAGGATTTCTGGTAGTTGCTGCAAGAGGCAGCATAAGGGCCTGTTGTTGTGGCTGCGGAGGCTGCAGGAACCTAGGAGACTGGTTTTGCCATTGTTGAGGACCTCTCCATTGAAGATTTTGTTGCCAATTTCCTAAAGGTGGGGTCCATTGCCCTTGTGGCTGCTGCCAACCTCCTTGAGGAGATTGCCACTGTGGGGTTTGATAATTAGGCCAACTTGGTTGAGGCGGATTCCATGGTGGTGGTGGTCCATATGCTTGTTGCCATTGGTTATTATAACCAGAATAGGGATTACCAAAAGTTAAAGGGTCTTGAGGCATACCTTGCCTTTGGGCCCATGGTCTCCTTTGTGAAACAAAGAACACTTGATCATCATCACCTTCCACTGGTTTGAAATCAGTAGGCAGTTGTCTGGCTTCCAAATTAGCCACCATCTTGCATCTGCAATCATGCTTCTTTTGTCTACAGTATGGACAGAACTCAGCCAAAACTACCTCAGCTTCTGCATGTTTCTTCCAAGCTTGCATAGTGTCCAATTGTGTAGCCATATTATTAATGATGTCCTGCTTGAAATCGGATAGCAGATTTGTGATCTCCATCTGGGAAACTCCACCAGAAGAAGACTTCCCCACTGAAGCATGATGACCTTGACCTTTTTTAACTATTGCTTGAGAGTAGTTAAGACATATCTTCTGGATATCATCCCAAGGCAGTTGAGTTATATCACCTCCTCCCATTAGGTCCAAGGCGTCGAGAAATACAGGTATGCTGATTCCCCTTAGAAAAAGTAATTTTGAGAGTCCCTGCGTTAAGAGTATGGTTTGAGTTTCTTTTTAATGAAAACAAAAACTTTAAAATATAATCTTTCGGACTTCCATCCTCCTTACGCTGTGATTAGAATATGTCATCACACAGCACAGCACTCTTACAATATTCCTTATACTTTTCAAGGAATTTACATTATGAGCAACTATTTTGTGGCTCTTCCTAGACTCGCTGAGACACATCACGAGGCTCCCTCCTTCAAAGTGGAAGGAAATAGCTTGATTTATGAAGCGTATGTGTTTAATAGTCATACCATGTAGGAAGGACATCAAATTCAAAGCGAAGGTTTCTAGATGTACGAGCCGGGCCATAAAACTTTGGAAGCAAGGAAGGGGATGTTTTTAAGATTATCCGATTATCTTGTTGGGGAACAATGGGAAACTCAAATGTAGGAGGTGGATTATTAGATTGGACTATTTGCCGTAATGCGGAGTCTTTGGAATAGCGAGCAAATGTATTTTTCCTCGGGTTAAGTTATTAATTTGGGTCAAATGGTGGTTCAATAAATAGATTTTCGGGGAGGAACCTTCCTAGTGCATCTCTTCTTCTTCTAGCCATGCAATCACAGGTGAGTAATGGCTTGAAATATTTTGAATTTTTTGACTAACGGACTAAACTAATCACGAAAATGACTTTGTCGGACTCCTAGTTGGGCTTATCCAGAACCTTGGCCAAAATGGCTACCGCTACGGGATATGAATATCACAGTAAAACTTTCCTGAGAATTGGACATTCCGACAGGTGACTAATATCTCTCTGTAGACATTCATTTACTTGTCAAACCAGGGGACGTAGACTTTAAATGGCGCAGCAAAATATATGCACTAGGAATTTTCTTTGGTCAAATCTTAGCAAAAATACATACTGGAAAGAAATTCTATCTAAGCTACAGAATGGTAATGCAGAATTCTTTAACTCAACTATGCTTGATTAAAACAGAAACGTAATAGCTACGACTGAAGCACAAACCCAAAACGCCTTTTTTATAGGAATGATAGATGGATGGACTCTATGGCAGAGGAAAGTGAGTAAGACTGAGTTTGTATAAAAACTTCAAAAGATGAAAGCTAACTGGATATCAACAGAAAAGAATATCTAACTAATTAACTACAGATACATACTAAGTGGGCCCCCTTAGCAAGCATCTACTGATTACACAAATGCTGAACTCAGAACTTCATCGATCTTTATTCATGAAAACATAATGAAATACATTGTTTTGTTGATGTGAAAACTAACAACGAACTCTGCTTCTGGTCAAACAGATTCTGTCTTTCATTATCATACTAATTCTTACATGATATCTGCTACTCTATTTCTATCTTACCCTAAAAATTATCTATTACTCATTCTATTCATCCTCTACTCTCTCGTGCAGGAGGAGTATCTTATTTTTAAATCAGAGGAACAACTAACTAACTAACTTCATCAAAGAAAGACGTGGAAGTAAAGTGTATCCCTGAATCAAGGAACAAACTTCATAAATGAATTTATGTGTTCAACCCGATTTAGAGAGAATCTAGCGCTCCACTCTTTCCAGATTGAATTATCATTAAAAAATCTTTCCAAATCAGTTTTGGTCAAAGAGTCTTCAGTTGAGCTTCCTCAAAGTCGTGCAGGAAATGAACTTTACTACAAGGCCGAGATCGGCTGTGCTTGAATCGATCATTCTTCAACAACCTGCGAAACAAAAGGTAACAGACGCGCAAGAAAAGGCATTCAACACATACACGATATCTATTCATTAATCACACATTTTAAATCTACTTCACCATTCAAAAACTATATACGATATACCAGCCATTTTCAGGAGTCAACAGGGCAATAAATGCAATCAAGTCAACACAATAGGCTGTAGGAATATAAAAGTGTCTTGCTATAGGATATCCCCACAAAAGGTTTTAACAAAGTTTAAACAGCTGTGAAATAGCAAAAATAAAGTCATTTAAAAGTTTATCATAACATCAAATTATGAGCATATTTTAGGCTCATCAATATATATACATTAATATACTTGAAAATAATTAAATAATATGGGTGATTAATATATTTATACATACCTGTTTATCTCTTAAACCATATGCTAAATCAATTTTCCTTTGTGTAACATTGGAATCTCCATTACAATGAGCTTCTTTAACAAATGAAGCCACACCTTCCCATATTAATGCATGACCAGATTGTTGACATCGTTCAATCCATATTGTCATCCAATCAAGATTGTTGGTAACACATAAAAATGTAGTGCATCCCACTCTCGACCAACTGTATAAAAAAAATGAAATTCACAAACAACATATAATTAGTTAAATACCATAGTATATGACCTTAATTTTTAATTGATGTATATTGAAGATTGCAAATTAAATAAGTACAATATACATAGAAACTATATGTAAAATGTATTCCAATTAATCTCTGTGACCATCTTATAATTACCTCTCACTTTCCTCAATCTAACTTTCCCCATCAGGTACTCCCCTTCAAATTTGTTAATAGATTTGGGATCCCAAATGTGATCTACATGGATCTTTGCTGCAAACTTAAGAAGATATTCACTAATGTACACCATGGTCTGGTATACCATATATCCCTTCCCCATAAAACCCTTCAGATGTGCTCTTTTTCTAACCAAAGCCTTCAAAAATTTCAAGTGTCTCTCAACCATCCATATTGCCCTTGTGTGTATAGGTCCACACAATTCAATCTCCTCAACTTGGTGTATGAGGTAGTGTTCTTATGCATTGAAAAATGTTGAAGGTAGACACTTTTGCATTTCACACATTAAACAAAGAATTTTTCTCTTTCAATAATTTATATCTTCTTTATGGATTTCTTTAGATGACAACCATCTACAAGTGATTCAAGGTGCAAATATATTAATGAGATTTAACAAAAATATATAGTATATTACATAACAAGTAAAACAAATGACAATTATAAGATGTATACAATGAATTGAACAAATCTTGCTACTTATCTCATGTATTTTCCAAGATCATATATAACTTGCTTGACATTTTTGTCAAAGTTGTCTGGGAGAGATAGAGGTAGAACATACTATAACAATTATAAAATGATTTTTTCATTAATTTTCCAAAAGTAGTAAACACAATACACTAAAAAGTACATGCATTATACAAGTTTATCTAATATACTAGAATAATTACCTTAATGGAGGTATGCCAATCATGTGTTTTCATCCTTGACCCAAATTCACTTTTCTTTGTTATTATATTGTTTATGTTCGCAGCAAATCTTGTGGGAAATTGAATTTTTTGTATGATTTCTTTTATACCATTGCTTTGCTACTCTGTTAATAACCAAGGAATGACACTTATATTAATTTGGTCTCCATCGCTATTTAATTGAATGACATTTTTCATTGCATGATTGGCTTCCTGAATGTCATTACAAATTTTGACAATTTTTTCTTTATCATGCCTTTCATCCAATATTTTCTATAACATTTTTTGTTATATTCTTTCTGATATGCATTGTATCAAACAAATGCACAATTTGTAGCTGCTTATAGTAGGGAAACCTACTAAATTATATGGGATAACTTTTCAGTCCCTGTGGAAGTTGACAATTAATGCCTTGACGACCTTCATGAAACATATAATTTAAACAAATTAACAATGACAATCATTGTCAATTACAACATGAGTAAACATAACACAAAATAAAAATATAAATTCAAAACATATCATATATGATAGATAAACAATTTGATCTGTTGTATAACCTTGATGATTAATTCTATTATATTCCAACTTCCATAGGTGAGGTGTCATTCTTCATGGTTTTGAAGTAGTCTCCTCTTTCCCATTGAAAAAATGTTTTTCAGTAGTTTGATACTTATGATTTCTATGGAGGAAGTGCTTATACTCACCAAACACCTACTTTCCTAAACTTTTTGAACGACGAGATTTCATCTTTGGATGACAAATTGGACATGAAAAGTTTCCCTTTGTTTGAAGACCTACAAGATCATATATAATTGGATTAAATATGTCAAATTTTTTAATTATATATAATGAATAGATTATTTCAAAAACATGCATGATATCTACTTCATCAAATTAAATATTGTTAATAACTAAGGAATGACACTTAAATTAATTTGGTCTCCATCACTATTTAATTGAATGACATTTTTCATTGCATGATTGGCTTCCCAAATGTCGCTGCAAAATTTGACAATTTTTTCTTTGTCATTCCTTCCATCCAATATTTTTCATAACGTTTATGTTATATTCTTTCCGATATGTATTGTATCAAAAAAATGCACAATTTTTAGCTGCTCATAGTAGGGCAACCTACTAAATTATCTGGGATAACTTTTCAGTCCCTGTGGAAGCTGACCATTAATGCCTTGATGACCTTCATGAAGCATATAATTTTAAAAAATTAACAACGACAATCATTTTTAATTACAACATGAGTAAACACAACATAATATAAAAATATAAATTCAAAACATATCATATATGATAGATAAATAATTTGATCTGATGTATAACCTTGACGATTAATTCTATTATATTCCAACTTTCATAGGCGAGGTGTCATTCTTCATGGATTTGATGTAATCTCCTCTTTCCCATTGAAAAGATGTTTTTTAGTAGTTCGATACTTATTATTTCTATGGAGGAAGTGCCTATACTCACCAAACACCTACTTTCCTAAACTTGTTGAATGACGAGATTTTATCTCTGGACCACAAATTGGACATGAAAAGTTTCCCTTTGTTTGAAGACCTGCAAGATCATATATAATTGGATTAAATATGTCAATTTTTGTAATTATATATAATGAATAGATTATTTTAAAAATATGCATGATATCTACTTCATCAAATTAAATATTGTTAAAGTGCAATCGAATGTTATAACATACCACAAAAATGTGTTAGCCCTAGGGCATCATGAATTGTCCATACAACCATTGCATAGAATTGAAATTATCTTTGTCCTATTAGTCTAGAGACGTCATACATAGTGACGCCATTCCATAACTTTAGTAACTCGTTGATAAGAGGCTTGATATATACATTCATATCTTTAACTTGGTACTTACCTAGTTGAATGAACATAAAAATTGCATAATTATTATAACCATTTTACTACAATATATATAAATTAATGTACATGACTATTAAATAAAAAAAATATAAGTCATTATGCAACAAATAAGATAAATGAGATGATACTATGTTTAAGAAAATTGATGTAAACAAATACCTGGAACAATCATTAACAACATTATGTGCTCCCTTGTTATTGACATCCATGGAGGAATGTTATTATTGATAACAAAAATAGGCTAGACTGAGTAAATAGATCTCAGCTCTCCAAATGGATTGACACCATCTGCTCCCAATGAAAGCCTAAGATTATGAGGTTCTTCTTTAAAGTGTGGCCATTTTTCCTCTATGTCCCTAAATGTAGAACCATCCGCAGACATTTGAAGAATGTCATCTCCACTTCTATTCCATGCATGGTAATCCATAAATTGTGCTAAGTTTTCGTACCTAAATAATCATTTCATACATGGAATAATGGGAATATAATGAAAAACCTTGCAAGGCACCTTTTTTGTTAGTTGATCTATTTGATATCTATTGATATGACATTCCAGGCATTTTGTTGCAAATTCCTGTTGTTTATGATATATAATATGATAATTGGGACATGCATCTATTGATTGATACTCCATTCCGATATCTTTCATAATGACACATAAAGCTCGATATGAGCGAGAAAAAATATTTGATGGTGGTAACAAAAAATCACCAATCAATCTACAAAATAAAAAAATTGTTCATATAAAGAATATTAATGGTACATATATTTCATCCTTTATTTACTAGTGATGAACTAACAACAATTAAAATAGATGAAAAAAGATGACATATATGACATACATTGACATCCATGAGATTGCTATGTTTGATAAACCATTCATAACCTTCAAGTTCAACAACAACAATACAATAGAGAGAAGAGTTGTTGGGAGCCTTCATAAAGGGGCTCGTATGCCTTCTCAAGTACAGGTAAATCATGAACATCATCAAAGTCATCTTGATCATCATGATCTGATCTGCCACTAAATGTGTCATGAATCAATGTATTCATACCATCATCTTCAACTATGTTTTCTAGTGCATGATCATCTTCTTCCATAGGATCATTAACTTCATCTTTGATATTCACAGCTCCATGTTCGTCTGTTTGAAAAACCACATTCTCTAAGCCGTGATAATCCATATCATCTACCCTAGGGTGCCCCACCTTTATAATAATGATAGACACAAATAAACCATGATAATCATCAAGTGATTATATATATATGTATAATGTTAAAATAATATAAACATTTACAAATTCAATCAATATAAACACATATAATAAACAACTTACCAATGGACAATAATCATGCCTCCCTTCAACATGACCATGCTGCCTACAATGTTTCTCAGCTGTTGTGATTAAAAGTTGTCTCCTCTTTAAGCCCTTGCAATTATTGCAAGGACAATAACATTTCCTATCACCCTTTATTTTCAATCTAGCCCACAATCTATCAAGTGTCTCTTCATTTTGTTTTGGACTAATATTATTTGACATGATTTTTCTTTACCAAGCTTGACTATTTAGATCTTGAAAAAATATCAAACTCACACTCCAATAATTTTTATTCATAGACAGGTAACATAATCTAATAATTCTGATATTTTACACCAAAATAATTTGGCATGCAACCACCCCTGCAAAAGATAAGATAGTCTAAAGTTAATGACTGCAAAAAACACTTTAAAATGATAATTTCAAAACTTATTAAATTCTGATTTTACTATGATTTCCAACCGTTAAGACTCCAAAAATTAGAATATTGAACTTGAATGCAAAATTCCTACAATGATGGAGGTAGCGAGCTTAGTAAGAGAAAGTTACCTATTCCTAAGGAGCAACAAGTCAGAATCATCATTGCTAATATCAATACAAATTTATCTTTTTAGTTAAAGATGTAATGTGTCACTTCTTATGATGAGCTTATCCCTAGGGCCTTCAACATTGAGAGAGCCCTAATAAAAAACATCAGAAGCATTGGTAAGATCATGATTAGGGTACAAACCCTAGGCCTCCGTAGAAACATAAACAATAACTATAGCGGATTAGCGAGGTTGCAATACTAGAAATATTGAAACATTGTAGGTAATAACAAAATCTTGCAATCTAAAGATTGTAGCCAATAACAAGCACACTATGTAGCTTAGTTACATTTGTAAATGCAATCTACAGTAAGAATAATGAAAGTCACTTGAGATGTGACAGTCAAAAAGATGTTGAGCACTGACAAGATAATAAAGCTCAAACCTTGCATAGTAAAGTGGAGATTTTATCAGTGAGTTTCCTTACCCCTTTGCTGACCTTAAGGGTTTTTTAAATGCTTTTGGTAGTGTTAGACAAGGAAAATTCAATCAAGGAATGATTGTCTAAATGAATTAACAGTAGTAATCATAGGCTCAATGTTTCTTCTTAGCCACTAATGTACAATGGAGGTAGTGGATTGCATGTTTGAGTAGTTTTTTGAGACTCATCAAAGATGAGATAATAGTGAATAATACCTTGTGGACTATGAAGTAGTGTCAATAAGGTTGAAGGATCTTAAGAACTACAATACCATGAAACAATGAGTCCCTTATAGTAAGTAGGCAGTCTATAGGGAATAGTTTGATTTTATAGAAGGATGCTCATGAAAAGAATCTTCAAGTGATAGTGAGTGAGCTGTTTGAGATTGTAGCTAAGGGTGCAATACCCAGTCTTAAAGGAAGTTAGAAAAGTAGTAAATTTGAAAGAAAATAAAATCGTACACAACAAACAATTCACAATGTTATCTTGCATAATGCTTTGAGATTGAAGAAAGAAATCTCATTGTATCTTCATGATGAAAGTGGTGACCTTAATTGTCAATCACTGGCAACCATGATTTTAAAACATGCTATTGTGCTTATGGAGGCAATATTTTAAGCAAGGCAGTGAGTGGTGGTTTGGAACAATGGCAGGTATGAAGGACTTGCTTTATATGCATACTATGTAGTCTAGCTTAAGACACCGTTCTTGGAAGATATTGAAGGTGGATTATGGAACTCAAGGGTTACCATGAAAAGGATTAAAGAAAAGACTGAGATCTATTTAAAAGCCATGGTCATGAAGATATTAAAGATGCCACATGCAAAATCCTAGTAGCTGGAGTAATGAATATAGTGCCAAAGAGGATACTATGCTAGGGTATATTTAGATCTCCACATTATCTAATTATAGGGAAATACATCATTTATTTATTTTTCAATTAAAAGAAATAATTCTAAACCCTATATAGGATACATTGATACTTCAAAATCCTCTTAAGGAATTTGAGATTATGCAAATATATGTCAAGTAACATTTATAAGGTTTAGAAAATCTTGATCACTCTCTAGAATAGCCCATTAAACATGGTTTGTGCTTGAATGCACTACATAATTGATATAACATAACCACTCTGCATATCAAATATACTTATAGTCTCTTTATTGCAGCAAGAGGTAATCACTCTTCGATCATGCTATAATTACATCCTAACCTGTTAAACTTGAGACAACCTGAGTGCACCAAATGATGATTGACACCTACATTATACAACTTGAATTAACTACATTATATGAGTGCCTCCATTTCTATCACAACATAGCCACATTAAACTTGGGTCACACATGAATGCATCATGTATTTGTTAAAGCACAACTGTGCCACATGACCAATAGAGTTATGGATCACATAATTATAGTCACAAGAATTTTTTCCTTGGTTGTGATCTTATGGTGATTCCACACAATAAAATCTAGACATGAAATTCTCAAAATCCTAAACTTCTAAAAATGAAATCTGATGAGATGTTGCTTTAAAATATGATTTTCAAACCTGGAACTACAAATTTGACTTCACAACTGAATTCTACAAAAAACCAATGACTACCCTCAACCTGGCAATATCTTCTTGAATTTTTTTTAATTTTTCCCAAGAAAATCATCCTTAGTTCTCTACAAATTATCTCAAGTAGAGAAAAACACTGTCACAATAAATCAAATATGAACTCACTTTTCTTTATGTCGGCCACAATTTTTTTTTTCTATTTTTCATGTTTGTCAAAAATTCGATGAAAAATGATAGCTGACATTTTGACCAACCCCAAGTTTGTCAAAATTTCAATGAACATCGGGGATAAACTTTCAAAAAATTTAAAATTACACATAAAATTTTACAAGTACCCAACCATACATCAAATTATGCATATTTCATCAGACAGTTTCGTCAGATTTTGTAGTCAAATGAGTTAGTGACCCTTAAACTCTCTACCCTCCACCTTTAACCCTCCCTTCCTTTATCTCTCTCTCTCTCAATTCTCTCCCTCCTAACACCACTCCCTCTCTCAGGTATCTCTCTCTCACTCACTCACTCTATCTCAAGTCTCTCCCTCCTACCCCTTCTCCCTCTCTTGGGTCTTTCTCTCACTCACTCACTCCCTCTATCTCTCTCCCCTCCACCCTTAACCCTAAACCTTTAAACCATCTACCCTCTACCCTTAACCCTTCCTCCCTCTATCTCTCTCCCACTCCCTCCCTCTCTCTCTCAAGTATCTTTAATATCCTACTCCCTCTCTCTCTCTCTCTCTCTCT
>VDFB02000013.1:100053777-100137176 GCA_007258455.2 Sequoia sempervirens
TCTTCCCTATATTTATCTTTGTCTCCTTAAGTGTGCAATGGGTACATTGAAGAGGTCTTAAAGGAGAATTATCATATCTTTAATCAAATGACATGCTACCTTGAGCATAACTCCCCAAGGAAAAATGCCATCCTTGGATTGTTGACATGAAACAACCAATCAAAATTTAGTTTCTCTCTGTCATATCAATATATATTACTATTATATTAAATATATATTTTATTAATTATATTTTGTATTATATAAAAATATACTTATTATTAATTAATAATTATAATAATTTTATACGTATTTAATAATTTTGTTAAAGAATATAATATATAATTATAATAAGTTGAATAATTATATTATTTATTATGTAAAATATAGCTAATATATACTTAAATATATTGTAGAATATTAAAACCTAGCTAAATGGTGCCAAAATTTTCAATTTAATTAACATACTATAAAACCTAACATAACCAGGTTGTAGCTCGTCAAAGTAGAGAAGTGAAAGGTCAATACCTGCACCGAGGAAGAGTTTGTAGCAGTGAAAACAAGGTCAATTCTAGCACTAAGGAAGAGTTTGGAGTTAAAACAAGGTCAATACCAGCACCGATCAAGAGTTTGGAGGAGTGAAAACATGGTCAATATCAACGCCGAGGAAGAATTTGGAGTGGAAACAAGGCCAATACCAGCACTAAGGATGAGGTTGAGGGCACTCAGGGAAAATCAACAACCAAGGGGCAATGAGTATTGTAAGTTTGGCAGCCCCATTCTCTTTAACCTTCAATTTTCATGCCGAGTTTCCAAAGATCTTCTCGTACATTGGCACCCCCATTCTAGTAAAATGGTATAAGATAGAAAAAATAAAATAGCTTAGTCTTTCACATTTTTATCCACCAGCCTCAGGTCTTGGAAAAACTCCCATAATCTACCCACATCTTGGTTGAGGTCTAGGATCTCATCACACATAGCCTTCCTTGCATGAGTCTAAAGAAATTGTAGACTTATCCCAAGTATATGCTAGGCTAAGGTAGATCTAATGAATGTAAATAGAGGCCTACAATTCTTCTTTAATACCTCCACCACAAACATATGCAAGGTGTTGGTTGTTTTTATGATAAGCAGGTTAATCTTCTAATCTACCTATGGAATTTCAAATTCCAATAAAGGTCATCTCTTAGGACCTGGACCAACTGATGAAGATTTGAAAGACCTCCTACACTTTTGGTTCTGCAAGACCCGGGAGGGTGATCCCTTAATGCATTTACAACCTCTACACTATCATCATAAACAACATTAACAACAATAGATAATCTCATTTAATAGATCAACATAATAGGATAATACTAAATATAATTGGTTGTTTATCAATAATATCAACTATTTGGAGCATGAGATAACTACAACCACATTTCACAGTAGAAGATAGTCACTAATTTGCAATTTTTAGCAAGCTCTAGGTAAAGGAAAACAAATACTAAACCATACGAATAAGGACAACTTAGATCAATGCCATATATCCATTGGAGGAGTCAAATTTATAAGCATCTAAGGGTTTATGACAGATTTAACACGTAACATATAAGATCCTTGATAACATTGCTTTACAATCTCATCAATATGAATTCTAACCCAATACTAATCAAATCCTTATATAGAACATATCCACCTACAATCCCATTCAAGCATTTTAATTAATTCCTTGAATTAAACCTAAAACAAGAATCATACACACCGCAATAGTGAGATGAACGAAACAACCCTTGATCATTTTATTCAAAATTTAGATATGCTTGTACAATGGAGAGACATGAGATCGAGTTAATCATATAAATTCAAATGCCAGTATTGTCATAAAACATCAAATCCCCATGAATTCAAAACCTACTCCAAAATGAATCAAAACCTAAATTTCATTTTTCCTAAAACCATCAAACTTTACAACTTGCTCTACAACTTCATCTAGACTCGACCAAAAATATCTAACTTGCTAACTTGTACTTGTGGCCTTGAAATCATTCTTATAGAAAAAGAGGGAGCAAACAAGCATCGAGCCAGAAAGTACATGTGTCACCAGCCAATTGGACTGCCTTGTGATATTCCAAAAAGTAATGGCCCAAAAGATCCCACCCAAGGTGTAAGATAAACACTAGGGTTTTACATGAAGACAAAGGTAAAACCACAACCTTAGGCTTTTCCCAAACACCATAGATGACTAGAGACATAAGGAAAGATAAAAATGGAATAAAAAGAGAAAATTTTTGAAGTTCCATCACAAGGAAAGGTCTCCTCCCTTCTTGGTAGTGATAACCTCCTCCACACACAACCCTTAAAAATTATGAATAGAAGAATATAATATTTGAAGAACTCAAAGTTGATTCTCTCCTACCTAATGTAATTATTCATTTTATCCTTACAAACATTTATAGTGATTACTAGAGGCACATAGACCAATTCTTCATCATAGAAGAATTTGATGATACTTTTCCAATGATGGTGTTATGAGAAAACCTTAGGTTAAATGAATAATTCCTAGCTAAGTTCTTTAAATCATGTCCAACCGTATAAGAGAAAACCACTACTAGGTGTACTTGGATACCATGGAGAAAGTCTCTTTGGGCTCTTTTATCAATCATCCTACCTTAAAATATACCAAAAATCTCCTAGAAATTAGACATAGGAAGATTTAAGATGACTTAAAAAAAATTATTGCCAAAGCATAAACTTATGATGACTTAACTAGGCTTAGTACACACTTCCTCCCCTTTAACCACTTAAACATATGGAAATTAAATGTAAGTTTTCTGCTATTTTTAGTCATGCAGGTGTCCAATAAACCACTTGGTGGTGTTTCCCTTTAATTTTATTTAATTGAATGAAGAGAAAAAGTCCTTTGATTATAATTAGATAATACATTTGAGGCCTTGGTTGTGTAACTGGTGGACCATAGTCACATTTAACACTTGTTACAAAGTTTGGGAGTTAAAACGTTAAGTAGATTTGATTTGTGATGGACACATTTGGATGGTAGTAACAATAAATTGCAATATATCAAGACTTGATTACCTTATAACCTGTGAAATTCTAGCGATGAAATGATAGATTAATCATAATGTCACCTTAGGATCACATCACCATGAAAGAACTTCATCCAACATCCTTATGATTGTAGGTACCACCAAATAGTTATTTTTCAGATCTTTCTTCCTCGAGTGAGGGAAATTTAGGAAGAGAAGAGGAAAGCGAGATATGTAGTATGTCTAAAAGAGGGAGATCAACTAGAGGTCAAAAGATTAGAAGAAAATTTTGTAAACACATAGAATTTTTTCTTACTGAAGGGGGGTCATGTTCTTATAATGATAAGAGCATAGGCAATGTCAAGGTGCCCTTGATGTAGAAACATCTATGGAAACAATGGGTACCCAAGGAACTTCCTCCAATAAACACTGATTTTTGTTTCAACGAGAGGATATATCGCATAGAACCATCGTCATTACATGGTTTGGGCCTATTTTGCATGGATGACATAAAGGTGTATTATGACCAAGTTACTGAATTGATGGAGTATGTCAGACCCTATTATAGTTACAAAGATTGGATGCAACTAGTTCGATATACATGAAGTATGCGTAGGTATGCACTGTCAACAAATTATATATAACTAAAAGATAAGGATCAAAATAAAGGAGTGGCTATGTAAATTGACGGAAGGCAAAAAACATCAGGGAATATTGTAGGGTTTATAAATAGTACATGACCTGGGTCAACAAATAAGCAACCCAATTGCATATTCGAGGCGAGCAAGGGAAACCATGTATTCGTATGTGCGATAAAATCAATAACTACAGGGGAAGAGTTGCTAATCACTTACAATTTGAATTGCTTAGTTACAAACATAGTTACTATGGGGGTGGTACATACTATGTACCATTTTACCCCACCTCCAATTAATGACTCCAATATACCATTTTATTATTATATTTTTCTTCATGAGTCTATTGGTCTCATTTTGGTAATGTTTTTTTATATTTAATTTTTGTCACAGTGGGACATTGATTGTGTGGAGAAGGCTATGACCCAGAGCACGTATCACAATGTATCTCCAAGTGCTTCTACCCATTAGGTTTACCTCATTGTAATTGTACAAATTAGATATGAGTAAAATGTTTTATTATTATGTTTTTTTGATAAGTTTATTGGGTTAATTTCGATAATGTTTTTAATATTCTTATTGTAGTCGATCGATCAGGGAAAGGCACTAGTAGTAGACGAGAGCATCCATAGGGAGGTGCAGTCAATATTATGTGATGATGACATCACTTATTCAACAAACCCTCTTGATATGATAAGGAAGACCCAAAAAAACTACAATAAATAAATCCTTAAGTTGTTATTCATAGTGCCTCAAACATATGAGATAAGAGAGAGGGTTAAAATATTAACTGAGAGATCACAAAAATTGCAAGTAAGTTGTCATGAGGTCTTTAATTATAACATAAGCTCATTCATGGTTTTATTTTGTACTCTTTTATGTCATGAACAAAAATATGTGTTGTTTTTACAGGTTTTTTCGTGTCCTCATGATGCTCCTAGCCATAAGTAGGGTACTAAAAGTGCTGCTTGAGGAGTAGGGGTTGGTACAAGTGTCCATCATGATCTTCCTGTGTATACATCACGTCATCTGACCCCATCATTCGTGCCTATATTGTCATCTAAAATGTCGGCAACACATACCATACAAGAATCCATTAGTGCACCCTCTGGCAGTGAACACATGCCAAGACATACATTAGGACATGTACTTGGGGATGTAGAGGCCACTAGTACTGGTGATATTTTAGCAACATTTCCTGGATCTTCCTATATTACTAGTATAGGAACATTGTTGGTCACATTTGTGGTGATCGAGGATTTCGTTCCCATAAATATAGAGAAGGTACCAGGTACTTTAAAATGTTTTAATTATTATTATATATAATCTAATTGAAATTTACTTATTGATCATTTTTTTTAGACTATTGATCCCATGATCATTTTGTAGGAAATTATATTTTTTATAAACATCTAAGTGATATTACATTGGAACTCTTTGGTTCCACCATATGTACACGGTGGAATGCCCAAAATCAAGATTTAAAAGATGAGCTCATTAACCATTTAGTTGTGCTCTTCAATGATAAATCATTCAATTGAACCAATGTCCTTAAGAAAGCTAGTACCTATCTAAAGTATGTGAAGGACCAATATAGGTCACATTTAGAGAAGAGAAAAAAGTACGAGCATCCCCACATGATTCCAGAGAGGAAGTGGAAGGACCTAGTGTCAGATGGAAAGGAGAAGGCTAAAAAGAAAAAAGGAAAGACACCACCGGGCCAAGGAAGGTATGTGATACTATCAACAATGTAATTATATACTGATTACTCTTTCCTTTCACATAATCTAACATATTTCAAACTTTTCATAGGCTACCCAACACATCAGAGGCAACAAAGTAAAGACTAGAAAAACATGGGCAACACAAACTTGGCTTTGGTGGTTATATGAAATTAGTTGTACGAATTGTAAGTATAAATAAATGAAATATTGTATCCAAATAATAAATTGAAAACAATTTTGGTTTTATCACACCATAGAAGAAAAAATCATGATCTTATGCAAAAATGTAGGGATCTAAATTCAATAGAGTTCCCACATAAGAGGACCTAAAGATTTCCTTCTAGCAAGGCTATGGAGCCATGGCTAAATGCCTAAGAGTGTTGACTGGGAAAACACAATATTCCACTACATTTGACATGTAGGTAAATAAACTCAATAAAGTTTATTTAAAATTGAATAGTTGTGCAATCTATTCAATATTAATTTCCACCAAAAAGTAATTACATGCCTCTTTGTTTTAAACATTCAAGCAATGATAATACTACACATGACATTGGATTGCAACCTGGTGAGGGTAGAGCACAACCTACAGATGAAGGTCATGGTGTGCATCCTGGTACTTTAGAGCATTTAGAGTGTGATCAACATGTTGAGCATGATCAGGCTAGAGAAGATTAGGAACATGATATGGCCCCATTAGGTAAAGAGGACCACTCTAAATTATTTTCAACATATTTAATTGCAATCGGTGTATTAATTAATGTAACCTTTCATGTTTCAACTATAGAGCATGTAGAGCGTGATCAACATGTTGAGAATGATCAGGCTAGAAAAGACTGGGAACATGATGTGGCCTCATCAAGTAAAGAGGACCACTCTCATGTTCTTTTAAACATATTTAATTTCAATGGGTGTATTAATTAATGTAACCTTTTGTGTTTCAACTAGAGATCAGGATTTAGAGGGTGTTCAACATGTTGAGCATGAGTCTATAACAGAAGTTCAGGAACATGATGTGGACCCATTAGGTAAAGAGAACCACTCTAATGTTATTTTAATTAATGAAATACTTATAACAATAATAATAAAACATATTTGTTTAACATTTATGTGTTATTGTAGCAGAACCCCCCTTACAGCGGCATCCATGTCGTGAGCAGATGACTAGGTGTACATTAAGATCACAAGTAGAGGGAAGAACAACTAAAAGGGGGACAAATGATTTAGAAAATGATACTCCACTTCAGATTTTTTTATCTTTAAAAAAGAAAGAAAAAAAAGTGATTCTAATCATACCATGACAACCATATTTTTGATAATATGTAAAAACTAAAAGAATGAATATTATATGTTAATAAATGAATGTGAATATTTTAATTAATGAATGTTATATATTAATCAATGAATGTTATATGTTATTAATGGATGAATGAATGATTAATGTTATATGATTGGGTATGGGGAATTGAGAGTGATATGAGGGGGGGAGAGGAGCAAATATGAGCTTTCACCGTCATGTGGTTGGCCCTATTAAGTAGAGAATATTAAAATATTCTCGAAACAAAGAGAAGCTCAATAAGGTAATGCACTTTTCAATATAAGAAATGCATCGTTTGAAGCATCAAACCAATATGAAAAGATGAAAGAATGTGCTAACTTTTCACTATGGTGGCAAAAAAATGATTCTTTATCCATTGAATCCATGCTTTGCATCATAATACAAAGTTGTTTCCATTCCAATGTTCTAATTTCAGTTTGTTTGTATGGCTTTGTATGAATAACACATTCTGTTGTGTAGTACCCCCATGTTTCTAATACTATTTACTACTATTGTTTGCTCTTATATGTTAGTGTGATACTAAATTGTGATGGTGATTGATTCATTGATTTGGTGTGTGTGGTTGCGTAGTTTAGTTGATTGCTACAATTGATATTATTATTATGATTTATGATACTCTGTAGGTAGGGTTTGGATTATTTTATTATACAATGCTTCCTCTCTAATGTTTTATATGTCGATGTGATAATCCTATGGTGATCATGTTATCTGAATTCAATATTATTTTATAATGCAATGGTTTAGTAATTAGTTAAGATGCAGTAGTTAAGTATCATGTTATCTTATGATCAATTTGGTTAGAAATGTTAGTTTGTTATTGATATTGTAATTGTTAGAATAGATTAGGTGAGAGGACAGGGTAGCATCACTCGTTCACGAGTGCCTTGCTACATTGCAATTCCTTCTCACAATAGGATGTTAATATATATATATATATACATGTGCTACTTGACGTTTATTTGGATGCAGGATTGCAGGAATAAGTCTCGATTCCACCTGCTTCGATAGGACAGGGCGAGCAATAAATTAACCCAATGGGTAAAAATGTTAAAAAAGGGAGTAGGTTTGGAAGTGTCCCCATCCCAAGTCCATCGTCTGTTGTGAGTCGTTGTGTTATGACTGAAGTTTTCAGTCTTGTTGATTATGTAGTTTGATTGTTGAAGTATACATTTTAGTTATGGTTTATGTTTATTTAATTAACCTTATATTATATGATATTTGTTTAAGTTGTCTAGTTGTTTTGATTTAATTGTGAGTTAGTAGAATGTTAAATTTAAATATATTATAAATTAAAAAGTGATTTAATTTATTAAAAGAGTAAATAATTATTCTAAATTAATATTGTTGATAATAATTAAATTAAATAAATATTGTTGAAGATAATTAAATAATATCTTTTTATTAATATTAAATTAGCAAATCATGTACATATAATATCTTGATTAAATAAATTATTTTAATTAAAATTTTAGATAAGTGTGCTTTTAAAAGCTGGAAAAAGGACCAATCAGAAGAGGGGATTTTTGAGAAAAGAAAGCAGAAAAGCTTTACTGATATTATTGATTCTTTTATTATTGTGATGAGGGATTCACACAGGGAAGTTTTTTGGTTCTGTTGTTTTGGATCTGGTAAAAAGGAAAAATAAGAAAGATAGGTTTTTTTTAGTTTGGAGGTTTTTCTGGGTAAAGTTATTGTGAGATTGGAAAGGTAAGATTGTCCATAAGAACGTTGAAGGCAGAGGATCGAGAAAAGAGAGCTATAGGAGGAGATCAAGAGGAGGCTACAGAAGGGTTTCTTCTTCAGACGAAGGACTCCAGGTTCCATAAAATTTATCATTTATTTTTATTTTTTTATTTTTATTTCTGAAAAGAAAATCATGTCTGTAATACTTTAAATCAATAGTTTGTTTGAAAGAGGGTTTTGTTTGGTTGTGTTATATTCTTGAATGATTTCTATTGAAAACTATATTAAATCTTCTGTAGAAAACTTTCATTGAACCTATTCGAAACTTTTCAATATAGGTTAGTAGTGAAAATTTATTGTTTGAAATAAAACAAAAACCATCCTTGATTGAAGATCGAATTTACTTGTCAGATTTATTTTGTGATTATTGAAAAATCTTTTAAAAAGCTTTATGAAACATAGTGGTGAAAAATAATTATTTTGAGAGAGAAAATCCTTTTTTGCTTATTGATTATATTTGTATTTTCAAATCTGTTCTGAAAGAAAACAATTTATTTATATAAATTTATCTTTTTGAATCTCTGAAAATATATATATATTTATATAACTTTCTGGCTTTTAAAATCGTATGTATAGATATATTTATATTATATATATTTTGAATTTAAGATACTATGTAAAATAAATAAATAAATAAAAATAAAAATGTTTTAAGCATATATTTTTACTGGAAATCATATTCAGAAGAAACAAAATTTATTATTTCATGTTTTTCTTATTTTATACACATTGTTTATTATTTGTTTAAATAAAATGTCTGTGCCTGTGTGTTGGATGGAATTGTGTATTTAAAAAAAAATATAAAAAAAAAAAAAATATAAATAAATATCATTTTATTTGTTTTTTTTGGGGAAGGTGGGAGGTCGGCCCAGGCCGCACCCCCACGGACCCCGAGGGCCTGCTGTACGCAACCATCACCGGCTGCACACAATAGTTGAGACTGCTGGGTGCAGTTTGGTGGGGACTGCTTTGGTGGGGACTGCGTATAGCAGTCCCCCTCACTGCCTTCTACGGTTTCCATGCATTCTTTCAAGCATGGGTTTTTTTTTTAAATTCTGTTGATTTTTTTTTTTGGTTAGTTTGAAATTTTGTTGGCATGTGTTGTTATTGTATGTTAAAGTTTATTTAAAATTATATATCTATATTTATTAGTTGTTTATATTAAATATATATATATATATATATATATATATATTAGGTTTATATTAAATTTTAATAAATAAATATATATATATTATTGTATATATCAATGTTATTTTAAGTATTATTTTCTTTAATAATAGTTAATTTAAATATATGAGTATACATGATTGCAATGGATTATTAGACCAATTTTGATAGTGCATTATTAAATAAACGATATAAATATATGTCTGGATATGTAGGTTTTATTGTATATATTTATATGCAGATAAAAGTGGGATTTGTTTGTAAGTTGTGTTTATGGGAAGATTATATATTTTTGTGTGGTGTTATAGTGTGTTTGTGGTAATTAGAAATAAATTATGTATTTTGAATATAATGGAGTTCTTGGGTTATTGATTTATTTATTTGTTGGAATTGTTATGCATTGGAAATAGTTAAGTCTAGTATTGATTTAACGTAATTGTATCCTTAAGATCAATTATTAAGTCCATTGTATTACTCTTCATTGTTTCATTGGGTCATATGGGAGAACCCTAGTTTTATTGTATTTTTCGTAGGAGGCTAAGTTGTTGTTTAGGACTTCCAGAGGTGGGGAATCTGAGATGAATTGTGATATCATATTTTGATGTTGGGTCTATGTGTTGACCATGGTTATGATTTACTTGTTGATGGATTGTGCTGTTGTGGTTATGTTTCATGTGTTATGGCGAGATGGTTATGCCTCGTGGAGGATCCATGTGTTGGTTCAATCATGTCTTGCTGATGGAGTCCTTTTTGTGTTGGTTATTTTGGGATTGAGTGTTTAGAGAGAGTGGCTCTAGTGGGGGCCGGCACACAAAGGGGCTGTCAGGGTAACCCACATAGAGTTAGATTAATCAGTGATAACTTAAGTAATAAACCACGGGTGGGGATTAAACATTAACAAGATAATTGTGAAGCCTCGTCCGCCTGTTAGTGCTAACACAGGCTAAAGGGGATTGAGAAGGCCATGGTTGGCAAGGTCATTGCCTTGTCTTCACGAAAGGTTAATGACTCTACATGAGTAACCCTATGGAGCGACGCCTTGAGATAGGCTGTCAGGAGAACCATAGATGGAAGTGGCACCTTAACTTGGTTGTCTGGAGAATCCATGTAGAGATGGAGGCAACACCTTGTGATAGGTTGTCTGGAGAATCCATGTGAAACCATGCGATGACACTCTTGTCTAACACTCTATTTGCATTGATTTACTGAAGTCCTCTGGAAGCGATTTATTGATTTGTCTTTGGTTATTGTTGGAAGTAGTATTTGATAGTATGTCTTGAGTTTCGATATTATGTCTTGAGTTTCATTGATTGTTGTGATTATGACTTGTTGTTACGTTCTGAAGTGGTTTGTTGTTGTGCCTTTTGGATTTGTCATTGTTAAGTTTCTCAGTGGTCTTTGATGTTAAGTTGTCTGTTTGGAGTTAGTTTTGTGTTATTGTTAGACGTGCTTGGTTGGGGACCCTTCCTTGTCTACTCTCAGCACGGGGGTGGTTGGGTGGAACGTGCTTCGCACCCCATTAGGTTTCCCCTTTTTGTTGCAGATGTATCTTTTATTGTAGGGCTCTTTGGCGGACATTGATGATCTAGTAATTCTTTGTACCAGATGTATGTTATACTTTGGATGTAATGTAATCATTGATGTATTGTCTCCCACGTGTGTTGGGATGACCATGTTGTAAATTGTATATGTGGTTATTGGGATGTATGTTCAGATAGTTGTATTTTACTATCATTCGGGTGTAATGTATATTTAGGCCTTGTATTTATTCAAGAATTGTCACTTGTAATAGTTGGTTATGTTATGTTGTATCTATTGAAATATGTAACACTTTATATCTGTATAATTACATGTTTTGTCATATGTGCATATAGAATTAATATGGTTATTGTTAATGGATATTTTAAATGATGAAATGGGAATGAATAGATTTATGTAGTTGTAAATTTATTATTATCTTATTGTCATTGTTATGGGTTAGTATAGTAATGTCACCTCATGTACCCCAATAGAACTAGTCGTGTAACTTAATGCATTGTTATATTGGAATACTTAAGTAAGTTAGTATGTTCTTTTTAAAAAAAAAATTGTTCCGTTGTTATCAGTTCCATTGGGGTTCGCAGGGCGGGGCGTTACATGCTGTGTGTGGATTTGGTTTCAAAGCTCCGTTTCTTCTATTTTTAGTGGTGACATAACTCTAAAATTTGACTTTTGTGCACAACAGGTTAGTGGAAAAATTGATAGCTTTGAAGGGTTTAGAGGCTTGATTGAGATAGATACATAGATATTTGGATCTTTTTGTTGATGGGAGGCTTCCAATTAACCATGAAATTTTGTACCATCTGTAGCTATGCAAAAGTTTCTCTACTTGCATTCATTCTTGATCATAAATGATGTAAATGATATGAATGCTTCAAACTTAAGATTCATTTCATTTTTATAATGATAAAAATTGTAATGCCCCGCCATGCAACCCTAAAGGAAGTTGCAATTCACTACTTAAATGCACCAATTTTTTTTTTTTAAAGTACAAATAACATGTAAGATGAATACACATTGCCAACAACCTCTAAAGCCACGAGTCAAAGATTACTTTAAAACCCAAACAACAACAAACATTAATATAAACCAAAACATTAATCACTTAAGGAAATGAGACAACATACATCCCATATAAGATAACTTACAACAAAGCATAAAAAATACCAAAAGATTTCAATTAACAATATATAAACAATAAGATTACAACACTCATTCCCCAAATGAGGTAATTCCAACAAAATGATTACATATTACAAATTCCACCTCGATAACAACTGAGGGGTAATAAAATACAATAAGAACTAAGAGAACAAGGCATGAGAAGAAACTGATTCCCACGAGCTCTCCAACTAGAAATCACGACCACACAAATAAGAAGAAGAACCAATTGATTAAGATGCATGCCACCCGACCATATGGAATCCAAAAGGTTCCACTCCCTCCATGCTAGGAGATAGTAACCAAGAATTCCTACACAAGACCATCTACCACTAGGCATGGGCCACACAAAACTGGTACAAAATAAATACAAGACCTCATCACATGACTGAATGGTCATATGTACAACTCTACGTACGACTCACACAACACCATCATAGGTTACATTGCTTCCAGGCATAGAATAGATCAAGAATGTCACAAATACCAAGTACAAACTGCTAACTTAGGAAGAGTGTCATCGCATAGCTCATCAAGGGATATCCTCTAGGAATCTTCCTAGGCCCCGGCCCCCACTCCATGGGTTATCCTGGTAACCTCAACCGAAATCCCGGCACCAATGCTTACTCATGTGGACCCAAATACCTCTCGTGGAGACGAGATAGATGATCTTGCCATTCCAAGCCTTCCCATCTCATCCCAAGTCTAAAACAAGCCCTTGGGCCTATGAGCGAGGCACAAATTATCTTGTTTAATGTTTGATGTAACCTAAGCTTCTAAAAGTTTAATTTAGTTATCTCTGAATTAACCAACTTGCAAAGGGTTATCCTAGCACCACTTTTTGCACCGGCGCCCATTTGCAAGCCACTCTCCTAAGACAACACACATGGTTATAACCACAATAGGTGACTAGATAACACGACCTCTCCAATCCCAGGAGGTAACAAAACAAGGAAACTCACTCCAAACACTGGAGGAAAACAAGGTTAAAACCCTCTCCATACACTGGAGGCAACAAGGTCTATCCCTCTCTAAACACAGGAGGAAACAAGGTCACATAATCCATTCCATACACTGGAGGATAACAAAATACAAAATACCACTCCATCCAAAGGAGGCACAAATCACATTACCCTCTCCTATTCCCAAGGAGGCACAAAACAAACCTCTACACAAAATATCCCACTCTAAGGAACTTCTCTAGAAGACTTACATAGACCCATAATGCCATTTTCCCAACAAGGAAAAATGAAAGAAACATGATATAAAAGCATTCTGGGCAATTCAATATCTAATGTTAGGGTTTCCTAAACCCAGTCAATCACAGTTTTTGATCTTGCAATTACTCAATCAAATACATCAAATTCACTTCCCAACATTGAATTATTTACAACCCAATCATTTACTCTAAAATTTACAAGTAACTTCTCTAATCAAAGCGTTCAAATAAATAGAATCATTCGACTAAAACAAATGATTCTAAAGTGCTTTGATAAATTTAAAACAAAATTTTCATTAATTGATTCTAGCTTTGAGTTTCATTTCCAAATCTCAATCATTTTACAAATTTTCAAAGAAATAACTCATGGCTTTTATTGGATTCATCAACATTTCAAAGATTTCTAAAAAGCATGAAGAGGGTTTAATCTATTTCAAAATGAACAAGCAAGATTAAAGAAGAACCTGATTTTGTTTTCTCCAAGACTTGAAGCCATCAACCATGGTTTTCTCCAATCCTTCCATTGAATCCAACTCCAACAAAACCTCCATCTCCTTCAAAATTCCAAAGCAAAACCATAGCCAACACCATTTTCCCCAAATTGCAAGCTTAAAAATTAATGAGAGCTCATTTCCTCCAAAATAGGGTTTTTTTTCCAATTTGGTCAAAGAAAACCCTAAAATTCCCACTCACCCAAAATATAATTTAAAAACATGGGAATATTTCAAATTTTTAATTCAAAATCCAATTTCGAATTTTTAATTCTAAAACCCATTTCATAATTTTTTAATTTATAAATCTCACTTCTAATTTTGAATTCATAATTCCCACTTCTAATTTTTAATTTATAAAACCAATTTTCTAATTTTTAATTCAAAACTCAATTTTTAATTTTTAATTTAACTTTATGCATTTCCCAAATTTCTCATAAAACATAAGCATTTCAAAATTATCAATAAATGATTTCCTCAACAATATTTTTCAAAAGTGGAATTAAAACATATTGCCATTTAATTATTTATTTTAATTTAATCGTAACTATTCAGACAACATTTTAATTAAATCCTAAATATCCAATATAACTTCCATTTTCAATTTCATTTGAATTTAGATATACAATAATGCCAAAATCACTATTTCGTTTAATATATCACTATTAATCTAATTAATTAATAAACTAAATCTATTTTATTAATTAATCAAATCAATCAATAACCTAATAATTATTTTATTAATTTCATCAAATAAATCAATAAAATAAATCACATTTCAACATTTCAATTAAACACATTTAATCATTAATTAAACTACACCTAGCATTTAATAAACTTTAAAATTTGAAATTAAATAAACACTCAAGAGGAAACTGACCAAGTTAAAATGACTAACCCCGACAACAACCCGACAACACATTATGACTAAGGTGATGACTTGGCTCGGAAAACCTAGCTACTATCTCCCAATCAGTTACCATTAGTAAATGGACACGCTCAAACCTGTGAAACCAAGTGGAGTCGATGTCATGTACCTGCCAACCTGCAACAAAGAGCATGTCAAGTGTACGTATATATATAATATGATTAAACACACCATGAAGAGGGAGTCTCAGAATTGTAGGGCACTCACAAGCGAGTGATACAATCTGTCCCTTTCACCAATACAGTATCACTAACTCACGCATCTAACATCAAAGATATGATCAATAGCATACAACATCATTTAATCAAATATCTTCTAAGTTACTCCAAATCATGTCATAAAGATAACATTAGAATAAGATCACATCACATCAACATATAACTTCACATCATTTAACAATCATGATTGCAAGTAATTAAGTTCCAAAGTCAAAACATGTTCAGACACAATCGTCACATCATAATATAACATGTGCATCACTAAACAGTTCATGAATAAATAATCACTAAGTTCACAGTCACATCATAAGCATAATCAAACATTACCAAGAAAACACTGCCAATCCAAATATCCAAAATATAGGGGTGTTAAAAAAATGTTATACTTTGCTATACATTCAAGCATTCTCTTTCATCCCACCCTTTGCTCTCTCCCCCTTTCTTTTAAGAATTTTCTTTGTCATAAAAGATTCACATTTATGTCTCATTACAAAAAATTATCTGAAGTGCTAGGAGTGAATAAAAATATGTAAAAGATGATGGATTATGTCTAAACATCAACTTTCCATCTTATAGCTAATTAAATCCTTAATACTTGAATAGTTTAGAGCTTGAATAATGCTTGTATATGCATGTGTAGCAATAAGGGAGCCTATGTGAAGATTGAAATTTAAAACATCACTTTGGTATTTTTCCTTAGGTAGTGAAATGATATTTTGAGTAATACAAACCTACACACACACTGATATTTTTTAGCATTGCATTGAGGAATTTTTTTTCTCTTATACCTACCCTCGGCTAGACATGGAGTTATATAATATTGTTTTCTGTGTTTATTCTGTAAGTAGTTAATTTCACAGAGGAAGAATAAAATCTTCTTAATGTCCCATCAGGTGTGAAAGTGTATGAAACACTTGCTGAAGGCACCATTTTGTATTCATCCAAAAATTGGTTTGTTCTTCTTTTTATGTTTCTTGCATGCATTTTTTTTAGGCTCTAGAGATGTAGTTTGGCTATTTCCTTTGCACTTTTCATCTATTTTGATGATTATAGTAGATTGCCCTCATAATTTTTCATGTAGATCTATTTGTAACCTTATTTTCTACCAATCAATTTGCGAACCAGTCACATATTAACGACCATTTAACTAACTTGTAGTCATCCATTACTTCATATGTTGTAGGTTGTGTCTGTGTGCCAATAAATCTTGATGATTACAAGAACTTTAATCCTACAAGTGTACCCAATCTTTCTCAAGTAAAAGTCTTACCTTATTTTATAGTACTTTAAATGGTTAATTGAAGGTGCTTATTTAGATATGAGATAGTTGAATCCTGGATTAAAATATGGTATTAGATGGGCAATTTAATGATAAAACTAAGCTCCATTGAACACAAATTATGAACATAATTTACTAGACTATGAATAGTGTTAGAATTATAATTATTTATCCTTTACCTATCTCTGCATTAATGAAAAAGATAGCAGATATTGGAAGTTCATTACATGTATCATGTATGTGTTAGTATTTTAATTTTGTTTAAGTTGTTCAATAGCTTGATTAGGTCAAGAATATGTTCTACAAGCTATGTTCTCTTCAATCTAGATGTTTCTTAACTCTTTCCTTGTTAGCCCTTCGTTGTTCTCAAGTGTAATTCCTTTTCTATGCATCTTGCAGTCTGTATGTATGATTAGTCATATCTTATGAAGCATGGATAACCTTTCATGGAATTTTTGTTGTAATTAGACAATTTCCATTGTGAGAATAATCATTTAATTTGTATGGAAGTAAGTCCTTTTCATATTATTTGACTTGGTATTGTAAACTTTTCTTTGGAGGATTCTCTATGGGGGAACAACAAAATTGTGATGATAGGTAGAGCTGTACAACACAATAAATTATTTGGCATTATCAATATATTGCTTATAGAATAAATTGTGCAAGTAAAATGGAATGTGCAATGACAATTGGTCTCGAATTCAAATATGAATATAAGTACATTATACACAAGAAGATGGTATCTATTTTCTTATTTAAAGAACCCAAAAATAATAAAATTAATAGGTTTCATTTGTTTACTTTCTCTTAGACACTTGTTTAATCGGTGAGACCCTCAAAATGTCTTGCTAATAACTAGTAGTGTTCAAAACTTTTGAAGAGGTTAGATTGGTGTGACATTAGATCTGTCTTGCCGACATAAGTCATCGGAAAGATATGGACTATCAGAGTGAGTTTTCTATTTTGTGCCGATGATTGATCTCTCATAGTTGGGTTGGCTTCTGTGGTCATCACCAAGAGTCTTCGTGATGGTACATGTTGATAATGTTTTTATGCACTTCTCAACAAAAGCAGTGCGTAGGAACACTACCTCTCTTGAAAGACAATACTCCACAATTGGATTGTAGAACACTATCCCAAGGTCTCTCGGATGTCAGGTCATGACAGTGCTTAGATACCTCAGTAGTTCGATGTGATTTGCTGGAATCACAAGGCATTCTTACAGAAAATACAAAGCAAGGACACAAAGCATGGAAGTTGGATCTTGAAACAGAGCTCCTAGGATGGGAAGTTGTTGTGCACCGGCTGTAGGTTCAAACAACAATCTTGAACTTCATTTAGTTGTTGGATTTGGCTTTACAATGTGAAATGAACCTTAGCATAGGTCAGTTACTAAAAAAAAGAAAAGGGCGAAGGAGGGGAAAAGTTCCTAAGTCTGAAGCTTGCTATGAATAGTGACAGTGGAGTTCCTGCAATGGACAATTCATTAAAACAATATCCCACTTAACCGGGGATTTCAAAGTATCATGAAAATTGTGCTATCTTCTAAGGGCTATAGATATTTCACCCTTCATCCACCACATACATGCATGAATCAAAGATAAATGTTTGGAGCAGCTTTAAAGTCAAGTCCAGGCTAACTTTGCATAGCTATCTACCATCAGTAAACAACAAAAAGCATGGACTAAGGAATCATCAACAAGGCAGAAATTTTCACAATCACCCAATAGCATTCCTAAGATTTATCCAAAGAAAGAAAATAGCTAGCTAAACAACAATAAGATCTAATTCAAACATTTAACATTGGAGAATGAATCAAGCAACATGGGAGAAACTAAGAAAATACACCAAGTCAATGCTATTTCTTATAAATTTCTACAGCATGTCTTTACAACAACTCAACTCTCTCTTTGCAAATGAGAGGAGTGCCCTATTTATAGTTTTCAAAAGTTACATGAATGGCCAAGATTCATTCTCATTGTGTGGCCAAGATTCATTACAAAATAAGGTTTCACCTACCCCCAAATAGATCTCAATTAAAAATTACATTCCTATCTTTTCCCTATTTCATCCTCTAGCAGATGGAACTATAGCTCTTTCATCCTTTAGTGGATTGCTATTTTCTTTGCTGTAGTTATTCTTTAAGAAGGTCTTCATCTTTGGTTGGGCTGTCCTCTTGCTCCTCGGAAGTTGTGTATTCTATGTACTTGAGGATGATGGCCTGGAGCTTGTCGATTTCAAGGATTTCACACCACAATGCTTGGTAGCTCCATTCCTTAGCATTTTCTTCCAACCTCTTCTAGTCTTCATCATACTTCTAGCCTTGGTCCCTAAATAGCTCTAATTGGTAGAAGGCACGGGCAGTAAAACTCAGGAACTTCGTTGTGATTTCTCCAGCTGTCCCATCCTTCATCTTCTCTTAGAAGTATGGTTTGATCTTCTCTAGATCCATTTGCACAGTGGGCATATCATAGCCCGTCATTAGCTTAAGATATCGGGCACATTTTGCTCGGATTTCTTTGAACCACTCAATATCTGGATCCACTCTCCTCATGATTTGCTCCATCCTCTCCCTCTGGTTGTCGAGGTCTCTGCACCACACATCCACTAGCCAATGATCTTTATTTAGCTCTAGCTTCTCCTCCCACGTGGCCTCAGGAATCTGAAGGATAGCTTCGATCTTTGGGAAAGATGAATCGTAGATTGCGGGGAAATTGGTGCAGAGCTTCCTCGTGCTCTCTAGAGATTGTATCAAGTCTAAGAACTTGTTGGCCATCTACACAACCCTGCTGATTCTCATGTTTCCGACATATGAGACCTGTCAGAACCAATCCTCAGTGGTTTTCTCCAAATTCTTCCTTCTTTCCATCTTGTCTATCTGCTCCTTGGAAAGCAATTGTGGCATGGCCGTGGAGGTTGCTGGCAGGTCGTCGACTGAGGACCATTGCTGTATGTAGTCTATTAATGCTGTAACATGTGCCTTGAGCTCATCCTTGGAGACTTTGTCCTGTTTTATAAGGTGCACCACCATGGCCACCGACTCCTCAAGGTGCTCGACCTTCTACTCTCTGGTTGCAGTCCCCAAGTCAATGGTGAAAATATTATAACTCACCCCTGCCTGGCCAATAGTAGGTGTTACAATTTGTCGTGCTCAAGAGCCGGAAGCATCCATTGTTATCTTAGATCAGACCTTGATCTTCTTCTCCTTCTTTTTTGTGATCTAGCATCGAGCCAAAATGGCCTCCAACCTTGCCCTTGGGTCCTTCAACATTGGGGTCATTTTCTCAAGTTGCCTTTCCAACCATTCGGGCATAGCAGACTTATCCCTGGGTGAATCACGGCTACCTTCACCTTTCTCAGTTAAGAGTAAGACTTCTGTTTCCTTTTTTTTTTTGGGTTCTCCTTTTTTTTGGGAAACCTCCTCCTCTTCGTCGGAGTCATGAATGAAAATGAGATGTTTGACAGGAAGCTTGGTGGACGACTTCCGGGTGGGACTTTCTTCTTTTGCTGCTTCTTCTTCTTTCATTTCCTTGGCAACCTCGACCTCGGGGCCTGTGGTAACATGGGTCTCAGCCTCAGATAGATCTTTTTGCTGCTGCTCCTCTAGTGGCTGCCCCTCTTTAGCATGTGGTGACTCTTCTGCCTCCACCCCAATGTCCTTTAGCTACTGTGCCACCTCCTCCTCAAGGTCCTCATCAAAAGTTTGGATGATTTCCTTAGCGCCCGAGCCACCTTCCTCATCCCCACTCTTGGAATAGTCTGTCTCCTTCTCCTCATAAACCACCTTGTCAATGGTTCGGTGCTCGTACTCGGGGTGCTCATGATACTCATCGGCCTCCTCCTCGATAGACTTCGACGCTTCCTATTCTCGTTCCTCCAACTCTTTGGAGATTTGCATTGTGGCTTCCATAGCTGGCGGCCCTATCGGCAGTTATGAAGGCTAAGCAGTTTTGAGGACTTGGGCGAGGGCTGCTTGGAGAGTTGGATTCATTAATATTTGGGAGAGCTTAGGGGGAAGGTTCGGCATGTGTCTCATAAGAGCCTCGGGCATAGTGGCAGCAGGAATAGGCGATGTTATTGTTGCCAGAGGGCGGGATGTAATTGCGACATGGTAGCAGAGGAGGGGGAAGTGGTAATGCTAGAAGAGGAATTTATGAGAACTACCGACCCAGCCAGGGGCGAAGGGGAAAGATGGATAGGAATATCCACCACTGGTGGAGATGCGATGGCCGCAGTCAGGGAGGTAGGCGGGGCAACAGGAGGGGCAGGGATAGCCAATGGAGGCTGCAATTTTGTTGTACCCATCGCTTGTTTGAGCCTTTTGGGAGATGAGCTTCCCACTTCCTTTTTAGCTTGTTCCTTGGGATCTGGGGACTGTGAGGTCTCCATTCCTTTCGTTTTCTGGGACCTAGTGACTAGAGGAGACTTGGAGGTCTCTCCCGTCGACGTGGTGGCAGTGACATCTTTCATGGCACTTGGCTCACTTTTGAGCCCCTCATAGGTCAGGACCACCCCTTGTTGTTTCAGATGTGCCACCTGTCCATCAATCCACTCCCTTGTGTGAGTTATGATTGGCTGGGTGATGGTGTCCAGGTCATCAACCTAATGTTCATCCTAGTCAATTGATGGTATTGGCAAGTTGGCAACTACAGGGTACCTCAAGTGCATGATCGTGGACTCATCTTCCTCGACTTGGTCCAGTAATGGGAACAATTACACTCTTCTCAGGAACTACATGGTCATGCACATGTAGTGCCTTGTGCGCACTTCCTTGTCGTCCTGGCAGTCGGCCCAAAAATCTTCAATGTGATATTGGTGGGCATATGCTGGCCCCAGTGCTTTCCTGACGTGGCCATATGGGTCCATCCGTGGGTGAGTAGTGTACCAGTCGAAATGGTAATCCTTGAGCTCCTTCTCAGAGTTACTGGCAAATTGGGACGTTTGTAGTTGGTACATGCCCTGGCCGAGGGTCATGGGGTAGGAGATTCCCGCTATGTGCTTGTTGCTGAAGATTGCTTGGATATGTTGGAGCTGTCGAAAAAGCTTCAGGAGGATGATCCTGTCATTAGGGTAGTGAGGTAATCTATTGGGCCTTTCAGAGAAGCCCTTGGCCCGGATGTATGTAAACTTTGGGAATTGGATAAACAGGAAAGCACATTGCTTTAGAAGCGCCCTAGCACTGTGGGAGAGCCTCCTCTCGAAGTCTCCGATGATCAACCTGATGATGTGGCCGATGAAGGCATCATTGACCCTGCAGTACTCCTTTTTGAAATTGCGGTACTAGAGCTGTGGATATTTGTCATAGGCTTTAGTCCTCGCTTTTGCCCCCGATCAGGTGCTACAAATAGCCCGTTGTACTACCTTTGATCTGCTAGGGAGTATATGAGGTAGGAGGTCATGTAGAATTTAGAACTCTTCTTTATATTAACAAACTACTCATAGAAGTAGTTGCTAAGGATGACTCTACAGTAGAATGAGACCTTAGTTGTAACGTCCTCATTTCCCCGTAGGATCTGCTCAATGAAATAGGCCATCCATTCATGGAAGTAGGCTGCCGTTGGAAGACCCATAACCCTACTCAACAAGGTTACCAAGTCATGGTAGTCCTCATGGAAATCGCTACGGAAGAGTTCTTGGGGAACCTTCATAGCGCTGACCCACTTTTCCTTAAGCCAATGCAGATTTATTAACCTTTTGCAATTTGTTCGATTGGCATCCCACGCTGCCTGACATTCTTCTAATATGGGGACCTCCATCTCTTGGAACGTGGGAATGTGGAATGTCTTAGTGATCCCCTCTGGTGACATGTCAGTAAGAATGTTTCCTTCCCTATCAATGATTGTTCTAGTCTCTGTTTGATAGGCTTCTCGGCAAGCCATGACTAATTCAGGTGTCATGAGGGATGGAGGGAAACTGGTAGCCTTAGCTATCCCACTTTACTGTATTAATCTGGCGTTCTTTGTTGTTGGGTTGACCCTGACCCTCTGAGTGAATTCATCTATATCTACCTGGCCAATCTTAGTATCTGAAATCTCCTTCTAGTCCGTTGAGACCTTTGAGTGGAGCGGTTCGCCCTGGAACTAGTACTTCATTTGATCTTTGTCTTCCTTTCCCCGAGTGGTCCTTCTTGACTTCTTACCCTTGTCCTTCTCGGTGGATGCCCCTGAAGTTCCTGCACTCGATTCCATATATTTTGCAAGCAAGGGCAAAGTCAGTGCAATAAAACATCAAAGCGTTCACATTAGTCCATATCTCAAAACTAACATCTACTTCAAATAATCAATCAAGTATATCATAAATTTTATCTCTAGCCGTTATTGATCTTCATTTCAGGGCATTTGGACAATCTGGGCCTAGAGGGCCGGACTTCCCTGGCAGAAGGCTGTTTGGAAGGGAAAACGCAACAAAAAGCTTCTGGAGACCCTCCTTGGTCAAATTTTAATGTTTTAAGAGACTCATGATGAAGAGGGCCAAAATTTGGGACATGGGTCGAAGTTAGATTCCAGATTTGGGCATGTCAGGATCGATTTAAAGGGCCTCAGATGTTTCAGGCCGGAAAGCCGCCAGGAGATAGCAGTTGGTGATGGCAGACAACAGATGGAAATCTAGCGGTAGAAGTCCGAGGTTCGGGGCCCAGAGGGCCAAAAGGCGGCTGATGTTAAGTTTAGTGTTTAAGTTCAACAGCATTTGGAATGGTAGGGCCTGGGGGTCGGGGTGCTGGTCGGCCTTTTCTGTCAGAAATAGCGGGTGAGAGGCGGACTTCCAAGGGTAGAAGTCTGGATACCGGTGCCCGGAGAGTGGACGACAGAGCGGGGATCTCTGTTTGGAAAGGCAGGCGAGGACCAGAATCCCGGAACACGGGGCTCGGCGTGTTGACGACCGAGAGAAGTTTTGCGAGAAAGCACGGGAGATGGAAGCTCAGGGCCTGGTGACTGGACGGACGGAGCAAAGTTTCTGATGGCAGGAGAGCGACGGACTTCCGAGAACGGAAGTCCGGGAGCTAGGGCCTAGGAATGCGGGAGTTGCGGTTTGAAAAACCAATGCCGACGGTGGAGCGGAAGGCGGGGCCCGGAGCCCAGAAAGCATCGGTAAGTTCGCCAAAAGACTGCACGGCAGGAACAACAGAAAAAAGGGCAGGGAAACCAGCCATCCGGGGCCTGAAGGAAAAAATGATGGATCAATTTCATTTGCCAAAGGTTTAATAAGCTAAAGCATCGGTGGAGCACGGAGGCTGGGGCGCCGGGCAGCGTTCGTCACTGCTGAAGGCAAATCTCCCGCAGAACTCTGGACACGGAACTCCGATGTTCTGGGTCTGAGACAACTAAAGGACTCATGTTCTATTTTCAAATTTTCATGGAGGAGACAAGATCGGGATCCGGCAGTAGGGGAGGCAGGGTGCTTTGGTAGTTCATGCGTGGTGAAAGAAAAATGGAAGTCTGAAGTAGGAAACCTGATGAACTAGGCCCAGAGAGGAGGATTGTCATTGGCGGGTGATTGAATTTTTTTGAATTTTGACAGCGAATGCAAGTTTCAGGCCCAGGGAGGATGTTTTCCCTATGCGAAGAATAGCCGCGGTAAGGAGGAGTCCTGAATCAGCAAGGAAGGTAGTTAATGAGGTTTGCTTGGTTTTCCTCCACATGGGTTTGGTGCGCAATTTGATATTTTACTATATTATACCCCCATCAATTTGTTCATTTATTTAAATCTTTGAAAATAATGAAAAAGACGTACGAGAGGGAAACCGATGGCCTTCCTCAAACACGTGGAGTGGGGAGATGTGAAATCTACTAGGGGTCGATGAAATAAGGTTGACAGCGATGATTGTGACATTGTCGAAGGCTATGGGTTCCAGATGATAGCTTCTCTAATTCACTGCAGTTCTGCATAATGATAATGACTGCCCAGATTGGGCTTTTTATACCCAAACTGCCATGAATGACTGCAATAAATGCTTGTATAGCCGCAAGAAAATTTGGTTAATTTGAAGATAGGTCGGCAGCGACGGCGAGAATGCTGGGGCCCGGCGACCGAGAAGACACAATGCGACGGCCGCCCTAAGATTTTCATGTTGTTTGAACGGAGACGGCGGGGAGTGGCCACGGTCCTGGAGTCTGGGATTTCGTCAGCGATTTGCTGTCAGGGACGGCGAGACCGCCATGGAATTCCAGGCAGACAGGCCAAGAACGGCCAACGGCAGATAGGGATAAACGTAAACATCGGTCGACGAAGAGTACGGTAGGACCCAGGGGGTGGGTCACCGCACGAGGTTCACCATCGTGGAGGGCGAAATGAAAATGGAACCCTGGAAGTAGACTTCCGGGGTTCGGGGCCCGAGGGGCAGGCGCCACCCCAAAAATTTTGTGACAAGTTTCAGACGGAGGGCGGTAGGACGGACCCTGAGGTCTGGAAAGATGTTCAGTGAACGCTGCAAAGGATGAAATTTCCATAGGGGAAACCCGAAGAGGGAAACCTGGACACCCAGACTCGGAGGGGCCCAGAGCCGTTTTTAGGGCCAAATCGCCAGAGAGATCCCGCGAGCCCCCCGGATGTAGCAAAAACCAAAAACAGAGGCATGATCGATTTATGATGGAACTTTTGAGCAACATCAACCATCCGAAACATCAAAAAAGATGGGCACGCAAAATGAGGTGACCCCCAAAATGACCTGACAAGGCGAAAGAAAAGAGGGTCCCCGTTCCGAATGGGGCGTGTGTGCTAAGGGCACAATAAATGGTGACTCCACTGGAGAACGCTCCCGAGCATTCTGGGGATATATATTCATTCAGGACCCAGAATCTCTGGTTTTGCAGACGAAGAGTGGCTTCCAAAGATGAATCTAGGAGAATGAGATCTTTAATTGGGTTAGCTTATAGGACATCTCAGAAGTGTGTGTGTAGTGAGTTCATTCATTTCTTTGGGATAGTGACTAGGGTTACCAATTCAACCAAGTGAGCTACATAAATCGCCTAACACCAAAAGTAACCTGGACATTACCCTGTTGCCAATCAGGCGTCCATAGCCCTGACGGGGTTTTCGCTACAATCTCATGGATATTGCTCTACTGCCGGCCGGACGCCCATAGCCCCAGTAGAGTTATCCGAACACCCATACGGTCATTTATTTCTTTTTTTAGAGTTCCTTTTTCTCTTTTTTGCTTTGATATTCCACTTCTCTTTTGCCACTTAGTTTGACTGGGTAAGTATTGAAGCCTACAATGGGTTTGAGACTGCAGTGGTCACTCGAGCAGGCTTGAGATTTTTCACTCACTAGGGTGGCATAACAACCATAGTATGGTCCTTCAGAAATTATTATGATGTGCTTTGTGTGAGATCTGAGATGTGGGTAAGAAGATCCAGCTAAGGGTCAAGTTCTGAGTAGAGTTCAAATAAGGAAATAATTCACAGGTAGCTTTCAAAGACTGATAATTGAGAGTGAATGTTTAGCCAAAGAACACAAAGAACGAACAACAAAGTGAACTGCTTGTCGGGCAAGCACGACTACTACAAAGTAGCAAGAAACAACTTTCGAAACAAAACTATCAGGAGGGAGAAAATAAAAAGCGACACAAACAAAATGCAAATAGGCTAGAAAACAAACTACTCTAACCTATGTACAAGTATTTACAACGAAGAGCTCGAAGGAGCTCAAGCCTGGAAGTAATGCTTCAGGTGCTACTCGTTGACTGGCCATGGGACATTCTCACTAGTTAAGGTCTTTAAGCAGAAGGCATTATCTCTCAAAATTTTAGCTATTTGAAAGAGGCCAAGCCAAAGCTTGTTGAATTTGTTGTGTCCCCCTTTCTTCTCATGGGCCTTGTCCCAATATAGGACCAGATCTACAATTCTGAAGGCCTTGATTTTGGCTCGATGGTCGAACCACCTCTTAACTACACCATGATATTTAGCAAAATTTTCTATTGCACGGTTTCAGACTTCCTCTAAATGCAAGAGCTCGGCTAATCGAGCTTCCCTACGATCTCCTCCCTCATAAAAATTGTTGACGAACTAAAGAGTAGGGGTCTTCAGATGGATGGGGTATATAGGCTCTAGGCCATAGACAAGGTGGAACAGGGAATCACCAAGCGCAACCTTGTGGCGAGTGCGATTAGCCCAAAGGGCGAAACGGAGCTGGGTATGCTAGTCCTTGGGATTCCTATCTAGTAGCTTCTTGATCACAGTAATCAGGTTCTTATTCGTTGATTCAGCAAGGCCATTGCCCTGAGGGTAGTAATTGGATGAGAATTTGAGGGCTATTCCATAGTCAAACGTCCAACTAACAAATTTTAATAAAGCAAATGCAGGTCCATTATCGCATACCAAAGCATACGGACAACCAAAGCAATTTAAAATGAAACTTTCTAGGAAATTAGTAACTACTTCGGTTGTGCATTGCTTACATACTATTGCTTCTGTCCATCTGGTACAATAATCAGTAGCGGTAAGAATGTACCTGTGTCCCGTGGATGATGGAGGGCTTACCAGACTGATGAAGTTCAGATCCCATTGAGCAAAAGGCCTTACCTCCAGCACATGCCACAATGGGACAACAACATTCTTCTCCCTGGTGGCAGCGATCTGGCATGTGTGACATGAACGAACATGGCAATGGGCATCGTTGAAGACAGTGGGCCAATAATACTCTGCTCTCAATATTTGATGGGCTGTAGAGAAACACGAACCATGGCCCGTGCCAAATTTATTGTGAAACTCCTTCAAGACCCGATCTGCTTCCTCCTTGCCAAGGCACCTCAAATAAATTCCTTCATGGTTTTTCTTGTAGAGAATGGAACCCTGTAGTATGTAACCATTACTTTTCAATCTCAGGGCCTGCTTTTGGACTCCTTGCAGGTGCGGCGGACACTTATGATTCAACAGATAGTAGACGACATTCTGGTACCACTCTCCCGGGGAGACATCTTCAAGCTGGTACTGCTACACAGTGAGTTTAGGTCCAGCTTCTGCTACTGTTTTGGTAATTATGTGGGTGAGTGTCTGCCCTATCACCAGTTTCATCGGTTGGATCTCCATATCATACTCTTGAAGCAGGGTGACCCACTTAGCTCTTCATTCACCCAATTCATTTTGCATGAGTAGCATTTTTACCGCTGGGTCGGGAACAATAGCAAACACCTTATTGCATAGAATATAGTGTCTAAATTTCTTCACTCCTCTAACAAGAGCGTATGCCTGCTTTTCAATGTTGTGATAATGTAATTCAACATCCTTGAGGGGAGCACTCATGAAGGTGATCGAATGCTCATTTCCTCCATCGTCCTTCTGAGTCAACATGCTAGCACAAGAATTCTCTGAAGTAAATGAGTAGATGTAAAATGGCTTCAAATAATCTGGGCTAACTAACACAGGTGTCTCAGCAATAGCCCATTTGATTTCTTTGAAGGATTGTTTAGTGTCAGGTGTCTATTCAACCTTGGCATCTTGTTTGAGCATGGCATTGAGAGGTTTGACAATCTCCGCGAAACCTATGATGAATTTCTGGATAAAGTTGATCTTTCCAAAGAAAGATCTTAATTCCTTCTTGTTGCTTGAGGGTTGAATTTTGAGTAAGGACTCGATGCGCTCAGGATCAATGGAGATTCCTTGCTTTGAAATGATGTGCCTGAGCAATCTACCTTCAGTCACTCCAAAAATGTACTTCTTGGGGTTAAGAGAAACCTTGAACTCTCTGCATCTCTGAAATACTTTGCATAAGTCAAAGACATGGTGGCCCCGCCTTTTAGAAAATACGGTCAAATCATCCATGTAGATGATTATGCATTTACCAATTATGTCCTTGAAGGTGATATCCATGGCATGTTGGAAAGTGGTGCCGGCGTTGATGAGCCCGAAAGGAATTCTCCTGTATGCGAACATTCCCCACTTAGTGGTGAACGTCGTCTTATGACGATCCTCATACTATACCATTACCTGGTTATACCCAGAGTACCCATACAGGAAAGACATCATCTGGGAGCCATTGACGATCTAAAGCACCTCATCCAGCAAAGGTACTAGATAGTTGTCTTTCTCTGAGGCACAGTTTAGATTGCAGAAATCCACACACAATCTAATCTCTCCATTTTTTTTCCTGACTGAGACCAAGTTGGCCACCCACGTGGAATGCCTAACAGGAAAAATGATCCTTACTAAGAGCAAATTTTGTACTTCTTTGTAAATGACAGGTTCCAGCAAGGCATTGATAGGGCGCTGCCGCTGGTGGAAAGGCCTCACTTCTGTCTTGAGAGGGATAGTGTGTGTAATGACAGAAGTGTCATAAGTTTTCAAATCTTCATAGCTCCATGCCACCACGTCATGGTACCTTCACAACGCATTCGCAATTCCTCTTCTTTCCTTCGGCGTGCACACCCTGCCGATAAAAATATTCTTGATCTCCTCGGTTGTCTCAAGGTTGTGTGCATCACGCTGGTTGCTTATGGCCTCCTCTTTTGTTTGCTAGTCCTGATCTCTGATCTTATCCAAGTCAAATATGTGTTCCAACTGAAACATACCCCTGGCGATTGTGTTGGTTTTGAGGTTAATAACCCCCTCTATGTCTAGTTCAGCTTCCTGTGGATCAGCTTCATCAATTATTTGAGCTGTAAAAAAATTAGAACTTGTGATGAACTAAAGGATATGCTTGTCATCATTGAAGACTTGCAGGTGGGTAACATTGTCTGGAACCAATGGCGTGGATGTTAGCTCAACAGTGAATTTCTTGAGCCCAGACAAAGAGAGGGGTTGTAGAGTGCTGGCTACTTGAGCCAAGGCATCAGTTGTGCGATTCTGAGCATGAGGGATCAATTGTATATTGAATGCATCTAAGCCCTCTGAGAGATCCCAAACCCTATGCCTATAATTTGTGAGTCTCTTATCATAACAAGAATATAACTTCCTGACCTACTTAAATACGAGTGCAGAATCCTCAAAGACTTGCAGCACCTTTACATTTTTCTTCAAGGCCATAAGAAGGCCAAGGACTAAGGCTTCATAGTCTGCTACGTTATTGGTGCAATAAAACTGCAATCGGTGGGCAGCGAGAAATGTTTTACCTGTGGGGCTAATGAGTTCGAATCCAGCTCCAGCTCCTTGCCTAGACTTTGATCCATCAAATCAGAGCACCCAAATGTAGAGGATTCCTTACCTTCATATTCGTTTGAGCTTTCGCCCCCTTTCAGCTAGACGACTGGCCCTGTGATCCTAGAGGAGTTTTTTGGTTTGATGCAATGATCAACAGGTGGTTGTGTTGGTGTCTCCTTCAGCGTTGCCATCTAGGGAGCAGTTGCTTTTCTAACATATGCAACTGTTGCTTGACACAAGCAACAATCAAACTCAGAGTGTGCAGCATTATGAACCCTGCACTAGCTCGGCAACAAGAGATCTTGGAAATTCATTCAGGCTCCTAGACTGAGCTGATCCGTTGCACATTTTTCATGAATTCCTGGAAGCCATTGAGTAATCCCCAGTTGTCATCCTTATCTGGCTCATCATCTGCTTCTACCAAAGTTTATGTGTCTAGGGGTATTCATGTAGAATTGGCCAAGGGACTACACAACACCAACAACACTTCATCTGCATGTTCTACTTGAAGCCTGACCTTATTTTGGTAGGAAAAAAGGCGATAATTCCCTAAATCAGTCTCAGTGAATAAAACCTTGTTGAGATTGTTGTATTCTATGATCATATACTTCATACGATGTTCACGGTCAATACGGATCTGATTTGGCAGCCCCTTCCACGACAGCCACATGTAAGACAGATCTGTGGTGGTGTATCCATTTAGTGCCTTGGTGAATTCCCTTCCCAAAATGATTCCATATACATCGGGAATGTCAGCCACTTGAATGTCAATGACCTGTTGTATCTGTGGGTCTACGGCGATCTGCATCGGGATACAGTTTATTTCACCCATGATGTTAATCTTTGTTTTGTCCAGTTGGATCACCTTTCTCTTTGAAGGCGTGGGAGTGATGCCAAGAGCCTTGCACACTGCCAAGGGCATGACATTGGCAGATGCTCCTAAATTAAGTAGGCAGTTATGTAGGTTTTTCTCAAAGATCCTAATGGTGGTCAGGAAAGGGGGAGTTTTCGATCTCCCTTGAAGAATGCCCATAGGTGTGTCCATGTGAGATATTTGACCTTTGTTCCTCTCATTGTCTATATCCCTTGTTTTCTTAAATAGCTGATCCTTGGAAAGCTACTTATTAGCCCTTTCTGGCTCCTTTTCAATTTACTTACTTACTGACTGGTTTACGGGAACATCGTTCCTTCTCCCGGTATTATCCTGTAGCTTCGGTTCTCTCCTAGGCTCCTCAAAGGTGACCCTCTTAGCTAGGGTTTCTTACATTGTACTAGAAGATGGAGTCCCATTAAGGACCCTAAAAAAGACATGCCTCACGGTAGGAACTTTGAGTACTTCAAAGGCTGACAAGCTAATTTTTACCTTCTTAAACTCTTCTGCCATGTATTCACCCATTTGCTCGATTTCTGAGCTAAAAGTCTGCCCTATGGAAGAACTAAGGATTTGTACCTTCGTTTGTCTAGATAGATTTTGAGGTTGGTCTTGAGGCTAGTTTTGCGACTAGTTTTGAGAGTGGTTCTTGTTGAGGTATTGGGTAGGTATATGAGGAAGCCCAGGGTTATTGCTAGCATTGGGATCGGGCGAAGTGGGAAAATTGTTTGGTGGGGTAGAAGTTGTAAAGGGTCCGCCCGCTTGTCTATTCCTAAGGAAGTAGGGACTTGACCATTGATGGAACATGTGGACCTCATCTACAAATAGTTCTTCTTCATCTACTGGACCATTATCTACTGAATCAAAGAGCTAAGCCAAGGTTTGTTTAGTACTGACCTCTTGTGCTTCTTCATCCTAAATATGAACAGGCTCAACTTCGGGCTCGTTACGGTCACCTCACGGAAATGGCACTTGATTCACCATGAGACAGGAGGAATCGTATGGCTTAGATGGGACGATGTCCCTGTAGTTGGCATTGTCAACCACGTTTTGTACCTCTACCTGGAAGATTTCAGCAGCTGTCTAAAACTCAGGACAATCTAGCTCAGAATTTCTACTGGTTTTATGAAGTCGACACCATCCAGATAAGGCTGCTTCATCTAGGTATACACTGCTGGATGTTTTGTCGTTGCTTGTTAGTTGATTGAAAGGTGTAGGGACTCCTCCATTGTTGGGCCTAGTGTTCCACGTGCGATTCTACCTTTGAGAAGGTCTCCTTTCTGCATTTTGATTAGCATTTTGCCCCCTCTCATAATTCTGCCTGGACGAAGTGCCTACTTCACGATTGTCCCTACTATCCCTATTATCTCAGCTGTCTCGGTTGAGATTGGCTTGGAAATTGTGCTGGGAGGCCTGCAACTGATTATTTTGATTCTTCAGGTGTGTCATTTCCATAGACATTTTCTTGATCATTTTCGTCAGTTCTTCTAACTTGTCCTTCTTAGTCACGCCTCTAGGCGACATCGCCAGATTTTAGAGAAAAGCGAGCGGGGCTGCCTGCTGATTCTGATAAGCTAGAGGGAAATCTAGTCCTGATAGGTACAATGGCACCTAGGGCTACTAGGAGTATGCCTACTGTTGTGGAGCAGCCTGAGAATAGTGGTACTGAGGCTGGGGTTGCAAATAGGAGGGTGCGGGAGGTGCATAATTCAATGGCTGCCCTAGATGTGGCACCATAGGCAATTGTGGTACCTAGTTCATAAGAGGGGTTTGGTGAGCAAATGCCTGATTAAGCCCCTAAATCTGTATTGGGTGAGCGACCAACCTCAAAAAAGGCAGCGGGCCAGAGATATTCTATCCCAAGTCCACACTAGCGACAATGGCCTCTACATAGGTGGTCACCAGGGTAGTGGGTGGTGGGCACATCCTTTTCACAAAGGCCGACGTGAGGTTGTCTAGCGCTGCATAATAGACAAGGAGAGCTGCTGTATCATTATGGAGGTATAGGTCTTGAAGATTTGTGTAGGCCCGATGAAAGCGATTATTGAAGGAGCTGATAGGTTCATTGACCTCTCTCTTGACAGAGATGAATTGTTGGTAAAGCTCTGAAAGGCTCACGGGGATGTTGTATTTTTGTAGGAAGGCATTCTTCATCAGGTTCCATGAGGTAATAGACCCCCGCGGCAAGTTGATATACCAATAGAAGGCCTCTTCACCCAATGGATGTGAAAAAAGGTGACATGCGACGTCCTCATGGTCCACCTGCATTTTGGTGATCACCGTCTCGAATATTTTGATATGCTCCTCAGCTGTCCTTTGCAGATCGCGTGGATGGAACTTCGAACAAAAGCCCTTCAGATTCTTGGGCATATCATTGTAGACAACAAAATATATTGGCGAAGGGTTATCCGCTAACCAAGCCATGGAGGGTGGCAGAGGTGGTGTTTGCTGTTGCAAAACTAGAATTTGGGGCTGTATTGGCAATACAAAAACAATATGGGGCTACCCTTGAGCTCTGGCTGTCTGGACTATGCCTCGGGCCGGAAGGGCAGGGAGAGGGGCAATCCCCTAGCTGTCAGAAATATGAGGTGCAAATACAGTTTGGGATGGTTGGGTGAAAGATGATGGCCAGTCAAATGAAGGTGAGGGTGAAATGGGGGCAGATGGAATGGAGGACGAGGAAGAGGAAACACTACTTCCTTGCACTTGCTTTTCCCTCATGGGAGGTTGCAATTCTTCAAATTCTCCCTTGTTTGGTGTTGACCGTAGAATCTATCAAAATCTTTCCGGGGAGAATGATCTGATTCGATCTAGCTTCACTTTATCTTTTAACTTGGTATTTTCGCCATGGCCCTCCTTCTAGCGCCAGTTCTGTTGATGGTATTTTTATGCACTTCTCAACACAGGCAGTGCATAGGTGCACTACCTCTCTTAAAAGATAATACTCCACAATCAGATTGCAAAACACTATCCCAAGGTCTCTCAGATGTCAGGTCATGATAGTGCTTAGATACCTTAGTAGTTTGATGTGATTTGATAGAATCACAAGGCAGTCTTACAGAAAATACAAAGCAAGGACACAAAGCATGGAAGTTGGATCTTGAAATGAAGTTCCTAGGATGGGAAGTTGTTGCGCACCAGCTGTAGGTTTAAACAACAATTTTGGACTCCATTTAGTTGTTGGATTTGGTTTTACAATGTGCAATGAACTTTAGCATAGGTCAGTTACTAAAAAAAGAAAAGGGCGAAGGGGGGGAAAAGTTCATAAGTCTGAAGCTTGCTATGAATAGTGATAATGGAGTTCCTGCAATAGACAATTCCTTAAAACAATATCCCACTTAACCAGGGATTTCACAGTATCATGAAAATTGTGCTATCTTCTAAGGGTTGTAGGTATTTCACCCTTCATCCACCACATACATGCATGAATCAAAGATAAATGTTTGGAGCAGCTTTAAAATCAAGTCCAGGCTAACTTTGCATAGCTATCTACCATTAGTAAATAGCAAAAAATATGGACTAAGGAATCATCAACAAGGTAGGAATTTTCACAATCACCCAACAACATTCCTAAGATTTATCCAAAGAAAGAAAACAGCTAGCTAAACAGCAATAAGATCTAAGTCAAACATTTAACATTGGAGAATGAATTAAGCAACATGGGAGAAACCAAGAAAATACACTAAGTCAATGCTATTTCTTATAAATTTTTGCAGCATGTCTTTACAACAACTCAACTCTCTCTTTGCAAATGAAAGGAGTGCCCTATTTATAGTTTTCAAAAAGTTACATGAATGGCCAAGATTTATTCTCATTGTGTGGCCAAGATTCATTACAAAATAGGGTTTCACCTACCCCCAAATAGATCTCAATTAAAAATTACATTCTTATCTTTTCCTTATTTTTTCCTCTAGTGGATGGCACTATAGCTCTTTTGTCATTAGGTGGATTGTTGTTTTCTTTGCTGTAGCTATTCTTCAGGAAGGTCTTCATCTTTGGCTGGGCTATCCTCCTACTCTTCGGAAGCTGCATGTTCTATGTACTTGAGGATGACAGCCTAAAGCTTGTCGATTTCAAGGATTTCACACCGCAATGCTTGGTAGCCCCATTCCTTAGCATTTTCTTCCAGCGTCTTCTTGTCTTCATTATACTTCAAGCCTTGGTCCCTAAACAGCTCTGATTGGTCGAAGGTGCAGGCAGCCAAACTCAGGAACTCCGTTGTGATTTCTTCAACTGTCTCGTCCTTCATCTTCTCCTGGAAGTATGGTTTGATCTTTTCTGGATCCATTTGCACAGTGGGCATATCATAGCCAGTCATCAGCTTAAGATATTGGGCACATTCCACCCAGATTTCCTTGATCCATTCAATATCTGGATCCACTCTGCTCAAGATTTGCTCCATCCTCTCCCTCTGGTAGTCGAGGTCTCTACGCCACACATCCACTAGCCAATGATCTTTTTTTAGCTCTAGCTCCTCCTCCCACGTGGCCTTAGGCATTTGAAGGATAGCTTCAATCTTTGGGAAAGTGGAATTGTAGATTACAGGAAAATTGGTGCAGAGCTTCCTCGTGCTTTCCAAATATTGTATCAAGTCTAAGAACTTGTTGGTCATCTGCACAGCCCTACTAATTCCCATGTTTCTAATGTATGAGACCTGTTGGAACCAATTCTAAGTGGTTTTCTCCAAGTTCTTCCTTCTTTCCATCTTGTCTATCTGCTCCTTAGAAAGTAATTGTGGCATGGCCGTGGAGGTGGCTAGCAGGTTGTCCATTGAGGACCATTGTTGTATGTAGTCTGTTAACGCTGCAACCTGCGCCTTGAGCTCATCCTTGGAGACTTTGTCCTATTTTATTAGGTGCACCACCGTGGCCACCATCTCCTCAAGGTGCTCGACCTTTTGCTCTCTGGTTGCTGTCCCCAAGGCAATGGTGGAAATATTATAACTCACCCCTGCCTGGCCAATAGTAGGTGTTGCAATTTGTACTGCTCGGGAGCTAGAAGCATCCATTGTTATCTTAGATTGGACCTTAGGCTTCTTCTCCTTCTTTGTTGTGATATGGGATCAAGCCAAAATGGCCTCCAACTTTTCCCTTGGGTCCTTCAACACTAGGGTCCTTTCTCAAGTTGCCTTTCCAACCATTTGGGCATAGCAGACTTATCTCTGGGTGAACTATGGCTACCCTCACATTTCTCAGTTAAGGGCAAGACTTCAGTTTCCTTTTCTTTTTGGGGTTCTACTTTCTTTTGTGCAACCTCCTCCTCTTCGTCAGAGTCATGAATGAAAATGAGGCATTTGAAACGCAACTTGGTGGACGGCTGCTATGTGGGACTTTCTTCTTTTGCTTCTTCTTCTTTCCTTTCCTCGACAACCTCAGCCTTGGGGCCTGTGGTAACAAGGATCTCAGCCTCAGATAGATCTTTTTGCTGCTGCTCCTTTGGTGGATGCCCCTCTTCACCATGTGGCGACTCTTCTGCCTCCACCCCAATGTCCTTTAGCTGTTGTGCCACCTCCTCTTCAAGGTCCTCATCGAAAGTCTGGATGATTTCCTTAGCGCCCGAGCCACCTTCCTCATCCCCACTCTCGGAAGAGCATGTCTCCTCCTCCTCATACACCACCTTGTCAATGGTTCGGTGCTCGTACTCAAGGTGCTCATGATACTCATTGGCCTCTTGCTCGATAGACTTCGAGGCTTCCTATTCTCGTTCATCCAACTCTTTGGAGATTTGCATTGTGGCTTCCATATCTGGCGGCCCTGTTGGTGGTTGTGAAGGCTGAGCAGTCGTGAGGACTTTGGCAAGGGCTACTTCGAGAGTTGGATTCATTAATATTTGGGAGAGCTCAGGGGGAAGGTTCGACATGTGTCTTGTAAGAGCCTCATGCATAGTGGCAGCAGGAATAGGCAATGTTATTGTTGCCAGAGGGAGGGAGTGGTCATGCCAGAAGAGGAATCTATGAGAATTACAGACCCAGTTGGGGGCGAAGGGGCAAGATGGACAGAAATGTCCACCACCGGTGGAGATGCAGCGGCTGTAGTCAGGGAGGTAGGCGGGGCAACAGGAGGGGTAGGGATAGCCAATGGAGTCTGCAATTCTGTTGTACCCACCGCTTGTTTGAGCCTTTTGGGATATGAGCTTCCCACTTTCTTTTTCGCTTGTTCCTTGGGATCTAGGGACTGTGCAGTCTCCATTCCTTTCCTTTCCTAGGACCTGGTGACTAGAGGAAACTTGGAGGTCTCTCTCGTTGACATGGTGGCAGCGACATCTTCTGTGGTGCTTGGATCGCTTTTGAGCCCCTCATAGGTCAGGACCACCCCTTATTGTTTCAAATGTGCCACCTGTCCATCGATCCACTCCCTGGTGCGAGTTATGATTGGCTAGGTGATGGTGTCTAGGTCATCGACCTCCTGTTCATCCTAGTCGATTGATGGTATTGGTAGGTTGGCAACCGTAGGGTACCTCGGGTGCATGATCGTGGACTCATCTTCCTTGACTTGGTCCAGTACTAGGAATGGTTGCACTCTTCTCAGGAACTGCACGGTCATGCACATGTAGTGCCTTGTGTGCATTTTCTTGTCATCCTGGCAATCGGCCCATAAATCTTTAATGTGATATTGGTGGGCATATGTTGGCCCCAGTGCTTTCCTGACGTGGCCATGTGGGTCCATCCATGGGCAAACAGTGTACCAGTCGAAATGGTAATCCTTGAGCTCCTTCTCAGAGTTACTGGCACATTGGGACGTTTGTAGTTGGTACATGCCCTGGCTGAGGGTCATGGGGTAGGAGATTCCCGCTATGTGCTTGTTGCTAAAGATTGCTTGGATATGTTGGAGCTGTTGAGAAAGCTCTAGGAGGATGATCCTGTCATTGGGGTAGCGAAACAATCTATTCGGCCTTTCAGAGAAGCCCTTGGCCCAGATGTATGTAAACTTTGGGAACTAGATGAACAGGAAAGCATATTGCTTCAGAAGCGCCCTAGCGCTGTTAGAGACCCTCCTCTCGAAGTCTCTGGTGATCAACCTGAAGATGTGGCCGAAAAAGGCATCATTGACCCTATAGTACTCCTTGAAATTATGGTACTCGAACTATGGATATTTGTCATAGGCTTTAAGTCCTCGCTTTTGCCCCTGATCAGGCACTACAAATAGCCCATTGTATTGCCTTTGATCTACTAGGGAGTATACAAGGTAGGGGGTCATGTAGAATTCAAAACTCTTCTTTACATTAACAAACTGTTCATGGAAGCAGTTGCTAATGATGCCTCCCCAGTAGAATGAGACCTTGGTTGTAACGTCCTCATTTCCTCGTAGAATCTGCTCAATGAAATAGGCCATCCATTCCTGGAAATAGGCGGTCGTTGGAAGACCCATAACCCTACTCAACAAGGTTACCAAGTCATGGTAGTCCTCATGGAAATCGCTACAGAAGAGTTCCTGGGGAACCTTCGCAGCGCTGCCCCGCTTTTCCTTAAGCCAATGCAGATTTATTGACCTTTTGCAATTTGTTGGATTGGCATCCTACACCACCTGGAATTCTTCTAATATGGGGACTTCCATCTCTTGGAAAGTGGGAATGTGGAATATCTTGGTGATCCCCTTTGGCGACATGTCAGCAAGAATATTTCCTTCCCTATCAACGATTGTTCTGGTCTCTGTTTGATAGGCTTCTTAGCAAGCCATGACTAATTCAAGTGCCATGAGGGATGGAGGGAAACCGGCAGCCTTAGCTATCCCACTCTATCGTATTAATCTGGCGTTCTTTGTTGTTGGGTTGACTTTGACCCTTTGAGTGAATTCATCTATATCTACCTGGCCAATATTAGTATTTGAAATCTCCTTCCAATTTGTTGAGACCTTTGAGTGGAGTGGTTTGTCTTAGAACTGGTATTTTATTTGATCTTTTTCTTCCTTTCTCCAAACGGTCCTTCCTGACTTCTTACCCTTGTCCTTCTCGGCGGATGCCCCTGAAGTTTCTGCACCTGATTCCATATATTCTGCAAGCAAGGGAAAAGTTAGTGTAATAAAACATCAAAGCGTTCACATTAGTTCATATCTCAAAAATAATATCTACTTCAAATAATCAATCAAGTATATCATAAATTTTATCTCTAGTCATTATTGATCTTCGTTTCAGGTCATTTGGACAATCCAGGCTGGGAGGGCAGGACTTCCCTGGCAGGAAGGCTGTCTGGAAGGGAAAACGCAATGAAAAGCTCTTGAAGACCCTCCTTGGTCGAATTTTAATGTTTTAAGAGACTCATGATGAAGAGGGCCAAAATTTGGGACATGGGTCAAAGTTAGATTCCAGATTTGGGCATGTCAGGATCGATTTAAAGGGTCTCAGAGGTTTCAGGCTGGAAAGCTGCTAGGAGATAGCAGTTGGTGATGACAGATAGCAGACAGAAATCCGGTGGCAGAAGTTTGAGGTCTAGGGCCCAGAGGACCAAAAGGTGGCCAATGTTAAGTTTAGCATTTAAGTTCAGCGGCATTTGGAACAGTGGGGCCCGGGGGCCGGGGTGCCGGTCGGCCCTTTCCATCAGAAACAGCGGGCGAGAGGTGGACTTCCGAGGGCAGAAGTCTAGATACCGCTGCTTGGAGAGTAGACGGAAGAGCGGGGATCTCTGTTTGGAAAGGTGGGTGAGGACTAGAATCCTGGAACACGAGGCTCGACATGTTGATGACTGTGAGAAGTTTTGCGAGAAAGCACGGCAGATGGATTCTCGGGGCCTGATGACTGGGTGGACAGAGTGAAGTTTCCGACGGTAGGAGAGCGACGAACTTCTAAGAACGGAAGTCCGGGAGTCAGGGCCTGAGAACGCGAGAGTCGTGGTTTGAAAAAACAATGCTGACGGCAGAGCAGAAGGCGGGGCCCAAAGCCCAGAAAGCATCAGTAAGTTCGCCAAAAGACTGTGTGGTGGGAACAACGAAAAAAGGGTAGGGAAACCCGCCGTCTGGGGCCTAAAGGCAAAAATGATGGATCAATTTCATTTGCCAAAGGTTTAATAAGCTGAAGCATCGGTGGAGCCCGGAGGCTGGGGTGCTGGGCGGCATTCGTCGCTGCCAAAGGAAAATCTCCCGCAGAACTCCGAAGACAGAACTCCGGTGTTCCGAGCTTGAGACAACCAAAGGACTCATGTTCTATTTTCAAATTTTCATAGCGGAGCCAAGATCAGGATCCGACAGCCGAGGAGGTAGGGTGCTTTGGCAGTTCAAGCATGGCAAAAGACAAACGGAAGTCCGAGGTAGGAAACCCGATGAACTGGGCCCAGAGAGGAGGTTTTCCATTGGTGGGTGATTGAAGTTTTTTGAATTTTGACGCCGAAGGCAGGTTTTGGGCCCGGGGAGGACATTTTCCCTGCGTGAAGAACAGCTGCGGCAGGGAGGAATCCTGAATCGGCAAGGAAGGAAATTAATGAGGTTTGCTTGGTTTTCTGCCACATGGGTTTGGTGTGCAATTTGATATTCTACCGTATTATACCCCCTATCAATTTGTTCATTTATTTAAATCTTTAAAAATCATGAAAAAGACGTACGGGAGGGCAACTGATGGCCTACCTGAAACACGCGGAGTGGGGAGATGTGGAATCAATCGGGGGTTGACAAAATGAGGTTGACAGCGATGATCGTGATTTTTTCAAAGGCGGTGGGCTCTAGATGATAGCTTCTCCAATTTGCTCCAATTCTGTAGAATGATAATGACTACCCAGATTGAGCTTTTTATACCCAAACCACCATGAATGACTGCAATAAATGCTTGTACGATTGCGGGAAAAGTTTGTGAATTTGAAGATAGGTCGGCGGCAACGGTGGGAACGCCAGGGCCCAGCAGCTGGGAAGACGCGATGCGACGGCTACCCTAAGATTTTTGTGTTGTTTCAACGGAGACGGTGAGGAGCGGCCCGAGTCTCAGAGTCTGGGATTCTGTCAATGATCTGCTGTCAGGGACGGTGGGACCGCCACAGAATTCTATAAATGGAATTTCGAGCAGACGGGCCCGGAACGGTCGACAGCAGACAGGGATAAATGTAAACATCAGTCAGCAAAGAGCACGGTGGGACCCGGGGGGTAGGTCGCCACACGAGGTTCGCCATCATGGACGGTGAAACCAAAATGGAACCCCGGAAGCGGACTTCCAAGGTTCGTAGCGCGGAGGGGCGGGCACCGCCCCAAAAATTTTGTGACAAGTTTCAGATGGAGGGCGGTAGGATGGACCCCGAGGTCTGAAAAGATGCTCAGTGAATGCCGCAAAGGATGACATTTCCATAGGGGAAACCCGAAGAGGGAACCCCAGACGCCTAGGGCCGGAGGGGCTTGGATCCATTTTTAGGGCCAAATTGCCAGAGAGATTCCGTGAGCCCCCCGGATGCAGCAAAAACCAAAAGCAGAGGTATGATTGATTTATGATGGAACTTTGGAGCAACATTAACCATCCGAAACATCAAAAAAGATGGGCACGCAAAATGATGCAGCCCCCAAAATGACCTGACAAGGCGAAAGAAAAGAGGGTCCCCGTTCTGAACGGGGTGTGTGTGCTAAGGGCACAACAGTACATTTCAACGAATATTTTTTTAAAAAAATTGCATTGCTTTGTTGTAATTTTGGTGAAGGCCATCGATGAATCACCGAAAAGGTTCGATGAAGTTGCTATAACTGTGACAAAGGCTTCACCGTAACTCCTTTCCCATTTCGTCGAAATGGCGACAAACTTCTAGTGTTGTTTTGATGATTCAAAAGAGACATTGCAATTGAATCTTAGTTGTAATTCATCAGTGGATACACAAAGTTTTCATCGATATTCTGATGAACATCTGAGTCATTTTATGATGTCGACAATCAACAAATTTGTGTCATTATTTTGAAGTTTAATTCGTTGTCGTAATTTCGACGAAAAAATAGCGACAATTTTTTTTCATCAATTCGTCATGTAATGCCACGCCATGCAACCCTAGGGGAAGTTGCAATTCACTAACCATATGCAACAATTTTTTTTTTGTTTAAGAATAATAACATACAAGTTCACTATACTTTGCAAACATCCCCTAAGGCTACGAGGTTGAGATTATTATAAACCCGCAAAACAACATACATGAAATGTAACATAACATTTAATTACTTAAGGAAATGAGGGTGCATACTTTCCATACATGCTAAATACATCAAAAACTAAAAGATACAACATGATTTCCAATAATAATTATTTACAATATAATTACAACACTCATTCCCCGAATGAGGTAAATCAAATAAGCATGATGATATATTACAATTTCCACCTCGATACAAATGAGGGGTGATGAAATACAAGAATAGCTGGAATGAAAGAACTAGAAGAGTAATAGGAACCTGTAAGCTTCCCAACATGAGAGTCTTGTCCACAAGATCACGAATAAGCCAATGGTGTAAGGTGCACGTTCCACCCAACCAAGTGAAACCCAAAGGCTCACCCCTCGTGCTAGAAGATAGTAACAAGGATTTTTGGTCAAGACCAACTACCTCTAGACAAAGGCTAACATAATTGAACTAACTCAAATACCAAATAACAACACTTATCATAGTACGAGAAACTCACAAGATAAAACATTGCTTCCAGGTTACATAGGTCAAGTACACCATTGTATAACACACAATAACTGACTAACTATTGACGTAGGAAGAGTGTCATACATAAATTGACATGAGTTACCTAGCTCAACCTTCCTAGGCTACTGGACCCCCATCTTGGGTTACCCTGGCTTGCCTCTACCGGGCGCCAGACCCTCATGTAAAACTATGCGTCTCATCTCATCTCGAGCCTTAACAAACACATGCTTCATGAGAGAGGCAACTATTAACTTTATTAGTGTGAAAGTTTCCCATTAATTCTTTTAGATTATCACTTGATTACACCCTAAGTGAGTTACCCTGACATCGCTTTGGGTGTCGGACCCCCACAAAGGGCCACTCTCCTACTGACAACACTAGGATACAAAACCCTCAATCTAAGGGTAGACAAGATGCACAAAACTGAAAAACCAATTCCAACCTTACGACATAAGCTCTCACAACCCATTCATAGTACACAAGTAACCATAACAAATCACATATCCCGTTCATGATAATCGGGTGATAACACAACTACAACCATGTGCATTACCCAAAACAAAACACTAGAGTTGAACCAACATAATAAACAACCCCCACAAAACATAAACTCCCTTGGAAGACTTACAAAACCAAACATCCCATTTGCCCAACAACGCAATGACGAAGACACAACCAATAAGCAAGTTTAGGAAAATAAATATTCTAACGTTAGGATTTCCTAAATCCAAATAAGTCAATCACCTGTTGCACAACTACTTCTAATTTATGACAATTTAGTTCATAGGACAAGAACCACCCATGACAATTGTTTAACCCTAACTTTCATCAGTTGTACATTACTTGAAAATACTAGTCTTGACATAATTCGTTTCTAAGCAATACAAAAATATAAATCTAAATATTGTTTTCAATTTCTCGTCTACAACCAATCTTAGAATTCAATTCTCCAATAAATAATTAAATAAATAAAACATTTTCATTATAAAATCAGTAATTGCATCTTCAAAATAAAACGACCATCAACACATTTAAATATATTATTTAAATAATAACAACATTATTTAATTCCATATATTTAAAAACAATATTTTTATTTCCTATCAAATAATTCTAATTATTTAAATTATATAATATATATATTATAAATAATATATAATATTTATATTATATAATAAAATAATATTAAAAAATTAAAATGCATAAATATATATATTTTTATTTTATTTTATTTTATTTTATTTAAACAAATAAAATAAAATAAAACACAACATAGGATATATATATATCATATATAATATATATGATATATATTATTTATATCATATATATTATATATGATATAATATATATATATATACATTAAGTTAAAAAAAGAAAATAACAAGGTTTCATTGGGATGGGAATAGGGGACGCTGCTCCCAGTAGCACCCAACCTCTAAGTGGAGGCTACACCGCTATTAGTAGTGCCCTCCCCACCATGGGTGGGGAGCGCTGCTCACAACAGTGCACCCTCCACTAGGGGCGCTGCTGTTAGCAGCCCTCCCTCCCCAATGAATTCACGTCCAGAAGAAAATATAGTCCTCAGTCATTTAAATTTCAAACAGATTTTGTATATATATATATTTATAATATATACATATATATATGTAATCAACATATATGTATATATATACATATATATATACATAATTTTCTCAAATTACAGTCAAATTGAGGAGATTTTCATCACAAAATCAACATACCTAGCAAATTTTATTTCATGAATTCAAAATCAATCAATTTGCCAAAACAAATTCTGGGAAGGGGTTTGATTTTTCCTAAATTATTTCAATTCTTTCCTAAGATCTTAACAGTGGTTAATTCTCAAATTTTGCAAACAAAATTGAATCTACTAAAACATGAACCAATTTTCAAAATAAAAACAAAACAAGAGAAGAAAACCTGGATTTTTCTCCCAAAACTTGAAGTCCTTCAGTGGAGGTTTTCCTTTTCCTTTCCAATTCAGCTTCACCAATTTTCAATCCTTTCTTCCCCAATTTTCTTCAAAGAAATCAATCCAAGTTTTTCTCTCCAAAATTCAAAAATTGAAAATTCCCCATAAAAATGAATTACTTTATGCCATTTTCTCCCCTAAATTTGTCAAAACCCTAAAAATGACTCACCCACTAAAATTTATTGCCAAAAAAGAGATATTTTCTATTTTGGCAATTTAAAAATTCAATTCAATTTCCAAAATGCATTTTGCAAAAATATCCTTTTAAATAAAATTCATTTTCAACCAAAAGTCAATTAAATTTCTTTAACCAAATGAATTTAACAATTCACAAATAAAATTCTTTTCAATTTTTATTTCTAAAAGTAAAATGTAAAGCATAATTCTAATTTTTGATTTAATCCAAAAATCTAAATATGCCAACCCAACCAAATTGATTTAATTTAACCCTATTAATTTAATTAGTCAATAAAATAAATGTAATTTGAAATCAGATTATTTTATTAATTAAATTAAATTAATTAATTAATGACTAATTTCCCAACATTTCAATAAGACAAAACAATAATCATTTATAAATTTCAAATGCCATTTAATCCCTTTTCACTTGCAATTTTAAATATAAAGCCAGTGGGGAAACTAACAACATAAAACACTGAACCCGATTAAAAACTGACGACACACTATGGCTAGGGTGATGGTTTGACACAGAAAACCTAGTTACTATCTCCCAATCGATACCATTGGTCAATGGACATCCTCAGACCTGTGAAACCAGGTGGAGTCGATGTCCTATACCTACATCTTGCACACAATACAAGTGTTGAAACATGCATATAATATATTAAAACACATTGTGAAGAGGAAGTCGCGCAATCACAGGGCGCTCGCATGCAAGTGATGTGATCCTGTCCCCTTCACCAATAGAGTATAACTAACTGGAACATCTGACATCAATGATATAATTGAAAGCGTAAAGCATTGTTAATTCACATACATGCTAATCTAATCCATGACATGAAATAATAATAATGTCAGAATAAAATATCCTCACATAAAACATAATGTTTATATCGCTTACAACTAGTGGTCAAAAGTAACCAAGTTCCACAAACAAAGGGATAACAAAATAAACATACATAGAGAAATATTGTTCAATGAAAAGAGAAAAATGGAGGGGTGTTACACATCGATTGTCTGACAAAAGTTTGTCAAACAACCAACAAACATTCATCAGAAAATGGAGTCAAATTCAGTAGTGCATCTTCACAATAAGAGCATAATAGTGCATGATCGATCATAATATTGCCTAGTCCATAATGATGAATGTTTAAATGAGAAGGAAAATTATTTATATATCCATTCCAATTGATCTTTTTAAATATAGGCTGACCTAGGAACATTTGTAAATCTTCGAGGGATGACACCAAAATGATGATTATTAAGATAGGGAAACTTTAGGACAAGGGTTCCCTTTCCCAAGTTGTCTAGGTTATTTTGGCTCAAATTTCTCAAGATGTAGAGTATTTTAATATATTTTCCTAGTTGGACCTTAGAATGATTAAATTATTAATATATTTAGTGTTATAGGAAAAATATGGTGTCAATATAGTGTGAAATTGTCAACGGTGACAATTGATGACACTACAATATGATCATGGTATCTTAGGTCAGCCAACACATGAGAAATATAGAAGACAACATTCACCAACATACATATGGAAAATATGTGGATGCAATTATTTTCTTGTTTAAAAATTGAAGTAAGCTCTAATTAAATTTGTGCTTGTTTATTAATGTCACTTTTGTGTAATTAATTGCACATTTAATATGTATGAATATTAAAAATAGAAACATGTCACAAAAATGTGTACCTAGTTGACTCATAATGTCTAGTAGGAAAAGGTAGAAGATTTGAAATTTAAATTTAAAAAGATTGAATTTATATTTTATTCTTCTATGTTTTAAGATTGATCTCAAGTAATGTGAAAATGAACCCAATCATAATCTTAAGACATGGAACAAATAGAGAATACGAATCACAAAATAAATAAATAATATATAACAATAAATGTAAAAATAAATTAAAAGAATAAAAATATAAATATAAACCAGACTTCACACTAAAATATACCACTTTTTCATATATAATTAAATATATTTAAAACTCAAAACTTAAATAAGCAAGTGTCACATAGTGGCTAGTACTTGTCTTTATAGTATTGTAATTATTGTTTTCTAGATTTGAAAAAACATAAATGTAAGTTTTATCAATGTGAATAAAAATAAATGTAAGTTTTGTTAATTATAGTGTTTTAGTATTTTTAATTACTTCTTTGCATGACCTAACCCTAATCATATTTAGACCTTAACTCTAATCCTAACCCTAACCCTAACCTTAATAATAAATTCTAAACCATTATCCTAATCCTAGACCTATCTCTAACCCTAACTATGGTTGTAACATTATCCATAACTATGGTTGTAATCGTAACCCTAATAATAAAGAATTGTAGACAAAAACAATCTATGAATTAGTATTGGGAATAAAATTTTAGAGCATTATATCTTTTGATCATATTTTAGTGATTTTTTTTAGTAATATTTTATTGAATAAAATTTTGAGAATTATATCTATTAATTATAATGGTTTTACAATTATAAAAATTAATATTAATAGGATTAGAATTATAGTTTAATTAATAATTATAATAGTTTTAGTTATTTTAATTTAATTCGTAATAGTACATTTTGTGAGACATAGTACTATTGTAATGAGTTTTACTAACTAGTTATTAATAATTTCATCTTCCAATCAAAAATAATATTTAAAAAAAAAAATCAATTTTGTAAAACCAACTTGTAAAATATTTAACTTCACAAATTATAAAAAAAAAAAATTGTACATATGATTGGTTAAAAAATTATGTGTGTTATTGGCAGATTTGTAGGGAAAGCAATGTAAACATTTTTTAAATGGTGATTTTTCATTTTTTTTTCTTTATAATGACATTTCATTAAATCTTTCTAAAATAAATAAATGTTAATTATTTTGACTTTTTTTAAGAATTATTTTTTTATGTATTATTGTTATTTTTTTATTAAACAAAATCTCAAAAAAATGATTTATAAAGATTTGGATCACACTATTAAAATAAAAAAAATAAGCAAAAATTGTATTATTCTTTCCATTAGACTAATATATTTGTTATCTATATTTTTAATATTTTATGATATACTTTGATTATTATAAGTTCTCTTTCTTTTAATTAATAAATATTTTGGTCATGTATATTTTTATATTAATTTATATTAATATATATAAATTCTCCTTAAAAAATTATAACCTATAATATATAGGTATATAAGATAACCTATAGTATTTTAGGTCTTTATTATATATAATATATAACCTATTTTAATGTAGGTAATATTAATTTATATTAAAAAATCTATATTAATGTAGAATTTATATATATTATTTCTATTTATATCCTATATTATTGCAAGTAATATTTTGTAGGTAAATAAGTTAACCTATGTGTAGGTAATATATTAATTTATGTTATATATTTATGTTAATATACATTATAAGTTATTTTATTTTGTAACTTCTCATTTAATATATATTATATAAATTATTATGATTTTATCTATTTATATTAATATATATTATAGGTTATATATATATATTATAACCTTTTATATTTTAACCATCTATTTTTTAATTTTAATTGAATCATTTATTTAGTTTTCCAATTTATATTTTATATATAATTTCATCTTTTTCTTTTTACCTTGGTTAAATTATTATTGTTTTAAGTTGTAGTATATTTTCCTTTATATCTTCCTTCATTTATTTTTATAATTTTGGTAATTGTTCCTCAATCATTTTGTTATGTAATTAATCTTTATGATTCCCCTAGACTCATTTATTAATTTGTGTTATATCATATTACTATATTATTCATTCTTCTATTATGTTTTCATCATTTCACCTATTTTCACTTTTACTTCATTTTCTAATCTCCTACCTCCCTACCATCTCTCACCACTTAGCTCTTCACAAGGTCATTTCTACAATCATATTATTCATTATCCTCTTCCTATGATGAATCATTGAGTGTGGTTTTATGATTCATAATAGCATACATAATTTAATATTAAAGTGTTTACTCTATTATTTATGAACTTTGGAAATCATAACATCTATAATCACTGGTTCATTAATATTTAATAATTATTATTGCACTTATGTATACTACAAATAAAATCTAACCCTAAAAATAAATTCTAAACCATTATCCTAGACCTATCTTTAACCCTAAATATGGTCGTAACACTATCCTTAACTATAAACCTAACCCTAACACAAAGAATAAGTTCTAACCCTAACTATTTAACAATATTAAAACACTATAATTAAAAAAATAGAACACTATTTTTAACAAAACTTACATTTAATTTTTATCAAATCTAAAAAATAATAATTACAATACTATAAAGGAAAGTACTAGCCACCTGTCACTTGTTTGCATTTATGTATGTTTTGAAGTTAATAAAATTTAAAAAATAAAATAAGTGGCCATCTAAAATTCTTTAAGATTTAATTTTAATTTTTATTTTAATTGTGTAAAATAAAATACCTATATTATCTTTATATGCTAATTTATGGATGTGTTTTAATTTAAGTTTTGTTTTATTATTTTAATAGAGTAAATCCAAATCTCTATAAAATAGCTAATTGATTTTTATGAGATTTTCTTTAATAAAAATATAACAATTATATACATTAAAAATATCATTTTTTAAAAAAATATAAAAAATATGTAACATTTATTTATTTTAGAAAGATTTAATAAAATGACTTAATAAAGAAAAAAATGAAAAATAATTCTAAAAAAAATATTAAAACAATAGTTTACCTTACTTTCCTTCAAATTTTCTCATAACACCCGAAACTTCTTAGTCAATTATGTTGAAGATAAATAATTTTAACATTTTTTAAAGTTAAGTATTTAACATGTTCACTCTAAAAAGATTAAATTATATTTGAAGAACATAAAATTCTAGTTTTTAATTGGTTCAAAACCAACTTATTAATAACTAATTAACAAAATGAGTTGAAGAATTGATTGCAATAGTACTCTCTCACAAATACTAAAAACTAGCATACCTATATTTTAAAAATATATGTAAAGTAAGTCAAGAAATATCCTTCTCAAGGTACCTATTTTTAATCAATTGAACCTTAAACCTAACCATAAAGCTATTTGAACCCTAATCGTCACCCTATTTGAAGTTGATTTAGATTACTGGCTCATAAACAAGAACAAATTCCCTAGAAGAGTATCTTTCAAGTTTGAAAACATGTAGATGGAAAACCCAAACTTTGAAATGGTTGTCACTAACTCGTAGCTCACCCAAATAGTTGATCATTGCACTAAGATGTGCATGTTCAACAAAAAGTTAAAATTCATAAAATTCAAACTAAAAGAGTGGAATATCCAAGTCTTTAGAAACCTTTTTAGAGAAAGGATCTCCTTGAAAGTGGAATGGCTAAGATCCAAAAAAATCTCTCAAATGATTTTCCTTATATCCTAATAGAAGAAGAGAGGAATCTCATAGTTGAATTGGATGGTGTCTACAGTTTTGAATAAATCTATTGGAGAGAAAAATCAATGATTAAATGACTTAAATAAGGTGTAAAACAAAGTTTTTTCATTTAACATGCCAAATGAGAAGGCAAAGAATCATAATATGAAGATTGAAGATTCTTATTATTAAACTTCTGATGATCCTAACACCATCAAGGCTTCCTTGGTTTCCTCTTGGGAAAACATGTTCATGGAGGAAAATAAAGAAAAAGTGAAGAATAGTAGGATCTCTTCTTGGATCATATCCTGACCTTGGATGATGATTCTAAATTCTAATAAAGTAACTAAATATGTCATTAAGTAAGAATGTATGTAGTACCCCTCTATTTTTCTTATGTTTTATGTTAGCATGTTCTCACTTTGATAGACCCTAGTACTTTGTTTTGATGTATTGATCACTGACATTAGAGCCATGGTGGATTTATTTTGGGATGTGATGATACATTGTATGGTGGTAATTATTTCTGACATGCTTTATGTTAACATAGATGTTTACTTCAGATGTTATTGATATATATATGTTTCTGGTAGATTAATTGTTATTTTTCTTGTCAGTCTGATGTGATATTGTATTGGTGTGGAGAATGAAGTTGTATCACTCGCTTGCGAGTGCCCTATGATTTTTGTGATTTTCTCCTCACGGTGTGTTTGAGTCATGGATTATATATATGTATGTTATTTGTCTACTTGTAGGATTTCAAGTACATGGCACTGAATCCACCTAGTTTCATAGGTCCGAGCATGTCTAGGCTCAATGGTAATGTTGATTGGGAGGTAGTAATGAGGTTTTTCCTAGTCTAGTCTCAAACCCAGTCATAGTATGTCATCAATTTAGGTCTAGTGTTTTTTTGTTGTCTTGTTTGGTCTATTTTGATTATTTGTTACAGTATAAGGTATATTTTGTGAATTTAGTGTTAGATTAACGTTCTTTTAATTTAATGCTTATTTATATTAATTTTAAATATTGTAGATAAAAGCTTCATATTTTATTTAATTAATTAATTTAATTTATTGGTAAAATAATTTAGTCATTGAGATTAAAATTATTTTATTAAATAAATAAATTAATTGATTAAAGTTATTTTTATTGTGAGAATAGATTAAATATCATTTAAATGTTTTGTGGGAATGGAATTGTAAATATGAATAAAAATAAAGAAAATAAATTAGTTTTTGAATTCTTTAATTCTTTAAAATAAAATAAATTCTAGTTATTTGAGGGAAGAAAGAATTACCAATTAGTTTGTTAGAAGATATTTTCTTCTTGCCATGTGTGTTAGTTAAATTTATTGCAAATTTCTTGTTGAGGATTCCCTCGGAGAAGATATTATGAGATTTGGAAAAATAGGAAAAACACTTCATGGGAAATGAGAAAGAACAAAGTTCTACTGAAAAATTGTGTTAATTTGTGATTTTCTTTGGGTTTTTAATTTAAATTTTCAGAAGAGGTTCTCGGATAGATATTTGTTCAGTATTTGCATTCTTCTGTAAAGTGGTGATTTGAAAAAATCTTTGGAAGTTGCACGCAGCAGGGCATTTTCTTCAACAATAAATTTCAAGCTACAGGAAACATTTTCCTTACTGTTTAATTATTTAGTTCATTTTCTTTTCAAAAGATTGCATGTGTAAAAGAATTTTGTTTGTTGAAGATTTGTTAAATTTTTTTAAACAACAGATTGCCTATAGAAGGAATTTTTATTGAAGTCTCTATTCTTCTTAGTGAAATTATATTGAGAATATTTCTATAGAAACTTGTTGCCTCTTTGTGTTAAATTTCAAAACAAGATTTTATAATGAAATTAGAGAGCAACTCTGAGGGTAATCGTTAAACAATAGAATATTTTCAAAAGAAAACAGATAAAATCTTAGTATATTAGTAAATAAAACTCACTGAATAGTTTGAGTAAACTGGAAACTCATGAGATAAACTTTTAATTATTTCCTGTAGAAAACATTTTGAGAATTTGGATTGAAAAGAAACCCTCTATTTTGGAAATAGAAAATCTTGATAAAATTTTGAGAATCTAAACCTCTGGTAAATGTACCTATAGTAAACTTAAATTGTTAATTTTAGATTCTTCCAACAATTACTTTAGAATTCAAAATTTTATGTATATAAATTTATGCACTATTGAAAATATTGTTTTAAGTTAAATTGTGAAAAGTTTATTTAAAAAAAAAAAAAAAAAGCCCTGACGAAATTGTCGTACGACGAAATTCATAAAGAAAAAATCATAAAAAAATAATTTATTTTAATTGTTAGTGTGAGGGGTTGGGGCTACCACAACCACCCTACAAGGGATGCGGGCTGTGAGAAGTAGTGCTACTCATAGACTGCGGCCTATGGGGGAGACTGTGTAGGAGCCTAACCCCTCATAGGGTTTGTTGCGTAGCTTAGGCTATGATTTTTATAAATCGCATGGATTAAAGTTTTAATCTATAATTTTTATTTTATATAATATTATTTTAATATATATTTTATATATAATATATTTATAATATATTATATATAACATATGTTATTATAATATATTATATATATATTTATTAATTGATAGAATTTTATTAAATGTAATTTGATATTATAATTAAGTAATATAATTAATTTAATAAAATAGTTATTTTTAAAAAAAAATTTAAATGATTTTCTTATTATGTAAAATTCGATAAGAGTATGGATTAGAATTTGATTTTTAAATGAAATAAATTTTTAGATAAATTCATGATTATTTCTTTATGTGAAATTGAGGAAGTTAAAATTAGATAAATGTTTCAAAATTCTTTTATTTTTTGGAAAAATAATTATAATCAAGTTGTTTTATTTTCTTGTTGTTTTTGATTGACTTGATTGGGTTCAGTAAACCCTAATGTTAGATTTTTATTATGCCTTATTTTCTTTAGATTATTTCTATTCTTTTGGGAAAATTGGGATTACTTTGAATTGTAAGTCTTCTAGTTAAGTTTGTTAATGAAGGAGTTGTTAATTGTTCAAAATACAATCCTTTGAGTTAACTTGGCTAGTGCACATGGTTTTGTATGGTTTTTAAATGCCTGGTTCTATGAATAGAATTTGATGTCCATTGTGATATGTTTGGTATTGTATGTTGATTGTGTTCACTTTGTCTACCTTAGTGAACTTAGATTCTTTGTGCTATTTAGGGGAGGGGCTCTTTGTGAGGGCTGACACATAAAGTGGTGCATGGGTAACTCATGTAGAGTTAGTAAGTTAGTGAAAACTAAATCTACACGTTAGTTATTTTAAAACCTTTAACTAGATTAATAAGCCTCACTTATAGTCTCAATGCTAGTTTAGTCTTGAGAATAAGTCGAGAAGGCCTCGAATTGAAAATCAATATCTTGTTATTTTAAAAGATATTCAATACCGGAACATATTTCATGTAAGGCCGAGCTTTGTATGAGGTTACCAGGGTAACCCAAGATGGGGGTCAAAACCTAGGAAGAAACACTAGAGTAACCTATGCAACATTGTGATGACACTCCACCTAAAATAACAGTATCCTTGTGAGCTTAGCATATTTGATTATTCTAATTGTGAAAGTAATGTAACCCTTAAGTTAAGTTTGTACTTGTATAGTTTTTTCTTTGGTTTTACTTGTGTCTAGGGTTTGTAGGTTATGTCTAGGGAACCTTTTTACTATCTCCTAGCATGTAAGGTGGACCTACGGGTATCACATGGTTGGGTGGAACATGCACCTTACTTCGTTGGGTCCCCATTTCTTGTTCGTGCAACAAGTGCTTCTTGGATGGAGAGCTCGTGAGAGGAAATATACTTTCTTATTTGTATCAGTGGTAAATTTATATATATGTATCACTCCTCAATTGCTAATGTGGTGAACAATTGTAATATGTATACATTTTTATTTGGCCTACCTCATTTGGAGAATGAGCATTGTATATGTTATTTCAAATGCAATGTAATTGTACTCTATATCTTTATTGATGTAATTTAAATGTTGTTAAATGTATGCTTTTAAGTATATGAAAACTAATTACATGCAATGTTAAATACTAATGTCATCTATGGAATTTTCAAGTAGTGTTTCGTCGTGTTACTTAGGGAATGTTTGCAATTAGTTAAGTTAATGTTTACTTATAAAAAACAAAATTATTACACTTTCATTGTCATTGCAACATTGTTTAGGTTACAATATGGGACATTATAGATTGGTATCAAAGCCAAGGTTCTAACACTAGATGCTCTAGATAATTGTGAGCCCATTAGGTTGACCTAGTACGTAGTATCATTTTCCTGTTAGCCTTGCCTATTTTGTATCTGAGACTTGTTTTTTTTTTATGTGTAGGATCATGCGTAAGCATTGTACTAGAGGTCATGGTAGAGGTCGAGGTGGAGGCCGTGGGGTAATCCCTAAGGTTACTCCCCCTTAGAGCTCCCACGAGAGCGAACATGTCGAATAGTTGGGTCCTCAATTGGAATAAACAAGTGAGGAACATATTCTGATTCAACCAAAGGTTGAGGGAGCTTAGTTGCATCCCCTATTAGAAGAGGTACTTGCTAGACTTGGTCTAAGGCAGGAAGTTGAGCAATAGGTGGTAAGGGAATGTGATAGATCTCCTAGGAGGATTGTTAGTACTACAGAGCATGATGCCATAGTTGTAGGTCATATGAGGGATTTGTTGAGGGAACACCCTCCTACTTTTAATGGCACAGGTGGTGGTCTAGAGTTAGATACCTAGTTATTAGACTTGGGTAGATGTTTTTCTATGCACCCATATGGTAGTAATATCTGAGCTAGATGTGCCATCATGCATCTAAGAAGATTTTCCTCTACTTGGTGGCATTTGAAGGAGAAGAAGCTCCATTTAGAGATTGGGTCAGTTTCTTGGGAGATGTTCTTGGAAAGGTTTAGAGCACAGTTCTTATCTAAGCATTGGAGGCAACAACGAGCTAATGAGTTTCATGTTTTGCATCAGATAGCTCTATCTATTGAGCAGTATGAACACAAATTTTATGAACTCAAATAATATGCAAGAATTGGGGATGATGAGGCGATGCCAGTACAACATTTTATCAGGGGTTTGAATGCCCACATTAGTGGAGGAGTTAGAGTCTTTGAACTGAAGACTATGGAAGTTGCAGTTGAGAAAGCGCACATTGTGGAAAAGAATCTGGTTTTAGCATTGGGTGGAAATACAGGTGTCCAGATAGGTAGTGCTCCTATAGAAGGTATTGGTCCATGGGGTGGTCAGATATAGATAGGAGATTCTTCTAGGAACCAACAAACACCCACTAAGGGTGGATAGTAGCAGCAGCAGTGTACTCCTCAAAATAATAATAATTCACAACCTCGGTAGGGTAATAGTCCTCAGTTAGGAAAGAACCACAACTAGTGGCACAATAAGTGCAATTGATATGATCACCTAGCTTAGAGTGTGTAGTCTACTGTCAGTAGAGGTAGCTTTTAGAAATCAAATGCACCTTCGAGTGGCAGAGGATTTGGTAGGGGTACTGGTTGTTATTTATGTGGTTAGCAGGGACACATTGCTAGGCAGTGTCCTATGAGAGGTTCTCTAGGATTTGGTCCATGACCAACAACTTCTGAGCCTACAATTGGTGATGCAGTACGTTCTCATACAGTTTATGTTGTGGTTGATAACTGCCAAGCCGATCATTAGAACATAGTGGTCAAGACTTCAAGTTAGTTACAGGGTGTTAGTGTTACTATTTTTTTTATTCTAGAGCTACTAGTTCCTTTATATCACCTACCATTGTTGAGTGATGTGGTCTTGTGGCAGGTAGAATTCACCTCTGGGGTGAAAGTAGTGGTAGAGAACATTGTACGTAATTTGGAACTTACAATTAGTTCGTTATCTACCTTAGTGGATCTTCATGTTACACCTTTAGGATCATATGATATAGTTCTAGGTATGGATTGGTTAGAATCTCAGCATGCTGTGATTGACTATCGACTTAAGACAGTAAGCTGTATTAATGACTCTGGTGCAAAAGTGGAAATCATTAGTGTTCAAAGACCTATCTCTTTGTGGATGATTTATGCTATGCAATTGAAGAGATGTCTTCGTCAGGGTTGTCAACTATTTGCAACAATTGTTAGTGATTTGGAGGAAGGAGAGAGTCGAGAGGTATCTCTTGATGACCATCCTATCCTCAGAGAATTCACTGATGTATTTCCCGATGATATACCTAGGATGCCACCAAAACAAGATATTGATTTCATAGTTGACCTAGTTCCTAGAGCTGAGCCTATATCTCGAGCTCCATATAGAATGACTACTCAAGAATCAGAAGAGCTTCGTATGTAGTTGGAGGAAATTTTAGATAAGGGTTTTATTCATCCAAGTGTTTCTCCTTGGGGAGCACCTGTTATCTTCGTAAAGAAGAAGGATGGATCACTTAGATTATGCGTTGACTATTGTCAATTGAAGAAAGTAATGATAAAGAATTGATATCATTTTCCTTGAATCATTGATCTTTTCGATCAGATCAAGGGACCTGATGTGTTCTCTAAGATTGATCTAAAATTTGGTTACCATCAATTATGCATAGCTGAAGCAGACATTCATAAAACTGCTTTCCAAACTCGTTATGGGCATTATGAATTCACAGTACTACTATTTGGGTTAATGAATACACCGTCAATATTCATGAGTTTGATGAATGGTGTTTTTCACACATACCTTGACCATTTTGTTCTTGTGCTTCTCAATGATATTTTAATCTATTCGAGAAATATGAAGGAACATGAAGAGCATCTAAAACATGTACTGCAGTTCTTGAGGGAGAATCAATTGTACGCAAACCTAAAGAAGTGTGACATCTTTCAAACTGAGGTGAAATAACTTGGTCATGTGATTTTTGGAAAGGGTATTGTTGTGGATCCTTCAAAGATTCAAGCTATTGTTGATTGGCCTGTGCCTACCAATGTAGCGGAGGTTCATAGTCTTATGGGTCTTGTTGCTTATTATAGATGGCTTGTTCAGGGGTTTTCTAGGATTGGTCACCCAATTACTTCTCTTTAGATGAAAGGGAAGAAATTTTTTTGGACAGAGCAGTGTCAGTTGGCATTTCAGACACTTAAAGAAAAGTTGACTAATGCGCCTATATTGATTGTTCCTGATCCTACTAAGGATTTTGTAGTTTGCACTGATGCATTCTTAGAGGGTTTGGGAGTAGTACTAATGCAAGATGGGTGTGTTGTCATTTATGAGCCTCGTAAACTCAAGGATCACAAACTAAATTATCCCACTCATGATTTGGAACTTACCGTAGTAGTTCATTCATTGGTTCGATGGAGACATTTCTTATTGCGTCACCATTTCAAACTTCATTATGATCACCATAGTTTGCTATATATATTTACTCAGCCTAACTTGAATACTAGATAGAGACGGTGGATGGAGTTCCTATGTGAATATGATTTTCAGATGATATATGTTCAAGGGAAAGAGAATTTTGTGGTTGATGCTCTTAGTCATTGTCGACATGAGATTTCTGCTACCACTCTCGAAGTGGATTTGAGGGGTCAAATTTTAGAAACACTTCCTATTGATAGATTGTATCAGGAAGTGAAGTCAGAGATTGAATCTGGTAGACCTTTAGAGGGTCAATTTATAAGGTATTCTCTCAAACCAGATGGTTTATTGAGATACTTAGATCATATCTATGTACCACATTTAGAAGGCCTTTGGTCGTGCCCACAAAAGGATATGAAAATCACAGTAAAACCTTTCTTGGGAATTGGACATTCCGACAGGTGACTAATATCTCTCTATGTGGACGTTCATTTACTTGTCAAATCAGGGGACATATACTTTAAATGGCACAGCAAAATATATGCACTAGGAACTAGTTTCGGTCAAATCTTAGCAGAAATAAATACTAGAAAGGAATTATATCTATGCTACAGGAAGGTAATGCAAAGTTCTTTAACTCAACTATGATTTGATTAAAACATAAACCATAAAAACTACGACTGAAACACAAACTATGAGTTGGCCTTATGCTCAGGAACAGGCACAGGGATGGATTCCCTATGCTGTAGGAGCAATACAAGACTGAGTTTGTATAAAAACTTCAAAGATGAAGGAAAACTAAAGATCAATAGGAAAGAACAACTAACTAACTAGCTACAAATACTTACTAAGTGGGCCCCCTTAGCAAGCATCTACTAATTACGCAAGTGTTGAACTCAGAACTTCATTAAAATTTATTCATGAAAACAGAATGATATACATTGTTTTGTTGATATGGAAACTAACAACAAACTCTGTCTCTTATCAAATAGATTCTGCTTTTCGTTATCATACTGATTCTTACATGATATCTACAACTCTGTTTCTATCTTACTCTAACTATCATCTCCCTTCTCACTCGTGTAGTAGGAGAACTTTATTTAAAATTAGGAGAGCAACTAACTAACTAACCCTATCAAAGAAAGATGTGGAAGTAAAGTGTATTCTATAATCAAGGAACAAACTTCATAAATGAATTTATGCATTTAACTCGATCTGGAGAGAATCTAGCGCTCCACTCTTTCTAGATTGACTGTCATTAGAAATATTTTCTCAATGGTTTCAGTCAAAGAGTCTTTGCCAGAGCTTCCTCGAAGTCGTGTAGGAAATGGACTTTACTGCAAGGCCGAGATTGGCTGCGCTTGACTTGATCATTCTTCAACAACCTGTGAAAAAAAAGGTAACAGATGCAAAAGAAAAGGCATATGGCACATACACGATATTTGTTCATTAATCACACATTTAAATCTATTTCATTATTCAAAAATTGTATGCAATATACCAGTCATTTAGGGAGTTAACGTGGCAATAAATGCAGTCAAGTCAACACAATAAGTTGCAGGAATATGAAAGTATTTTGGTACAGGATATCCCAATAAAAGGTTTCAATAGAGTTTAAATGGCTACAAAATAACAAAAGTAAAGGCATTAAAAGTATATCATAACATCCAAACTAAGAGCACATTTCAGGCTCATCACTGCCCCCTACTTAGCCCAATGCTGGTCCTCTAGCATTAACTTTCCTAGTGGTTTCTCTAAAGTTAGTGGTTGCTGCATGACTCTAAAATGGATTTCCAAACCTGTAATAGAATCCTCTGAAATCCTGACACCTTTCATACCTCTGATCTTCTAAATCATCATTAAGATTTGTAGCCTGGTGAGGATAGAGGGGCCACATTAGCACAGGGGGTCTAAATGTCAATGGCAACCATAGTTTAAATCTCATTTGAAGTCCCAGCTGTATATATTTGCTTGATCATTTAAGAGCTGCTATGAAATTTAGGGGACTGTGTGGTTCTGATCTTCTTAGCCCAACATTTAATCTTTCCCACCTTTTCTCACTTCTGGTGTATGCCAGTCTCCAAAATGAATATGGTTGTGCCTGAAATTCATCATATACCTATTTCCTGATATCAAATATTTTCTCTCTGGCTGTAACATTATTAATGCCATATGTCAGAGCAAACCAGTCTTTCAACATTGCATGGGGGTTTGAACTTTGAGAGCGTAATGGAACAGGCTCAGTTTTCTCAGCTTCCTCATATGTTTCCCACTGCCTGCCATAATTCACCTCATTTGCTGCCCATGACATAAATGATCTCAAATGGATATCACCAATATACAGAAGAGATTTCCATTATGTTTCAAATGGAATTAAAAAGCATGTAAATAGAATTCACATAGAGAATTCCTTAACCAATTAGGGGCTGCCTGATATGCCTTGTAAAATTCTTTGGCAGTATGAAGTATAGGATCCTAGTTTCTGAAAATTCTCATCAGTTGGAACTATAAGAACTGTTCTTTAAGGCACAGAGCATAAACTCTGGGTGGCGGTCTGCATTCCATAATCTGACCGATCACTTTTAACATTTCATCCATTTTTGCTTTCAACTCAGCAATTTCTTGTTTCTGACTTTCAATTTCCTTTTTCAATTTCTTCTTTTCTACTTCCCATAGACTTTGTTGCATGTCAATTTTGGCTATGTGTCAGAAAGTCAGGGTTTGCAATGTAACTAGTTCCCAGTTAGCTTTGAAATATTCTAGAAACTCAATGAAAAACATCTTCTTATAAACAACAATGGCTTTACAAGTTGCAGGGTGAAATACAATTTTACTAGGCACATTCAATTGTTTAGTCTGTTCTTGCTCTTGCTGTAAGATAAATTCTTCTTGTTGCTGCGGTGGAGAAATCTATGCTTCCTCTAAAAACTGCATAGCAGCGGTAGCCAAGTCATCAAGATTTGGTAACCCTTGCTCATTATGCCCTATTTCTTTTATCTCAACTTGTTCCTCTTTAGGAATGAATGAACTCTGAGTAGTATTCTCGGACACATTCTGAGAAACATTAAATTCAAACTCAACAGACCCTTCTGAAATTATAATAACCTCTGGTTGAGGTGAAGCAGGGGAGGTCTTAGATTATTTCCTTGTGGAAACTCTTCTTGGTACTAATGCGGCTGCAAAAGATGTTCTAGTGGCCTTCCTCTTTCTGGTTTTCTTAGAGGGTTTTACTGTACCAGAGGATGATGGTGAACTGGTGTCAACAACAAGTGTTGCTGTAGGAGAGACAACTGCAGGGGAAGGTGCTGCAGGAGAAGAGCATTGTCTTTTCTGAGAATGAGGGTCAGACTCTGGGGTTTGTTCAGTCCCAGACAACTCATGTGCCTTTGTTTTTCCCTTCTCTCTCCCAGTGGCAGACCTAGTTTGTACCTGAGTAGAGGATTTCGATGGGGGAGCTACAGGACCAGGTGCAGGACCAGGTGCTACAAGAATGGATGACCCTTGCCCTATTCTACTAGTAGACACAATTTCTTTCTTCTTTTTCTGAGGCTGTGGGGTAAGTACCTTAGGAGGTTGTGGAATTTGCAAGCTCTTTTTAGCAACAAATTATTTCCAGGAAAGAGGGGAGACATCTCTCAAAGAGCACTCAATCAATAATTTGATAAGACCATGGTGGGCAACATAATTATCTTTCCCCTATTGAGTTCAGTGGGCAATTTTTTCTAGAAATTTGAACAAGAAATTTAGAACATTTACAACTAACCCATGCCTCATATGGCTTAATAATTTGAAATGATAAGAATGCAGGTAGGAGAAACGACCTTCACAGGTTAAATACCTAATTTTTTAAGTAGCATACTCTGAATAAGGAGGCAACAATATGCACTTGCATCCCTGCTTGGAGACTTCCAAAGGTCCATCAGTGGGCATTGAAAACTCAGCCATTGTAGCTGTAGCATCTGAAGAAAAGTTTTCTCCAATGGCTGGGAGCCCGGTTACTTCAGCAATTCTGTCTTCAGTTGCAACAACCGTTAGACCCCATATGGTGGCTTCCCCTTCAAAAAGGGTTCTCAAAATTTTTTCTAGCAGCCTCCTTATCAAAAGCATTTAAAATCAAAAAATAATTTAACCATCTATAGAGGCTGAATGCGTGGACTATTTGCGATTTTTGCAATAATAATTCATGAGCTACAGGCTCATGTCGCACTAGTTGACCACCCATGTTCACAGCTTTCTCCTAGCTAAACTCAATTCCTTACTTGGAAATTCAAATTCTCTATTTCCCTTTCTGCTTTGGTTTTTCTTCTGTCGTGCCGTTACATTTCTTTCTTTTTCAAAAATGAAATTTTTGAACAAGCAGTCCTAATCATAATTTACAAGAAAAACATGCAATAAAGGACATGCGATCATATTTAGAAAGTAGCAAAGAAGTATTAAAGAAAGGTTATTTGTGCAATTATGGCAGCAGTGATAAGACAGGTTTTAAAAGGTGGATTACCTCGCCCCCTACTTAGAGTATGACATATGTCCTCACATGTACCAAAGAATAGGCAGAGATCGGGTAATAATGACTGGTACTATCATAGTAGTAAATGAATAGAATAAAATAAATCAAATATGTGATAAGAAAAGATATGGCATACCATTGATAATTGCACATATGTGTGAAGAAAGATGACGACATCTGCGTGAATTGACAGTTGGGAAAGATATCTTAATTAAGGGTGATGTGGACGGATGAAGTGGATGGGTGATGTGGGCGGATGAGATGAACGGATGGAATGGATAGATGGGATGGATGGATGGAAGATAAAGAAGTGAGATGGGGGCAATGAATGAGAATGGAGAAAAAGGGGTTTCATTTTTTTTTAAAAAGAAAAAACCTTTGTTATGGGCATGCTTTTGAAAATTACGGTGAAGTTGTAGGAGAAAGGCTAAAGCCTTCGGCTGTAGGAAGAGTAGCGGAGGAACTTGAACAAACTGCTGCATGAATTCTTCCTTTGAGACTAGTTTATGGTACAACCGGAGTCGGTGGCCATTAACTAGCAATTTGAAATAGACTGGATCAATTGTCACCAGCTATATAGCTCCATTTTTTAACACATTTTCAACTTCATAGGGGCCAAGTCAGTGTGTTGTGAGCTTACTCTAATTTTCTTGATATCTGGAATCATATAACAGAGCCCAATCACCAGTAGAAAATTTCTTGGTTTTGATGTGTTGATCATGTCATTTCTTCCTTTGCTGTTGGATTGCTTCCGTGTGCTACAGAGCAGCTTTTCTCATTTCATCCAAAGCATTTAGATGTAGGAAATGGTCCTTCTGTGCTTCAGATATGTCCATATTGAGTTCAAGAGCTATCCTCAAAGTTTTGTGCTCAAATTCTATGGGTAACATAGTTGTTTTACCATAAAGCAGCTTAAAAGGTGTAAACCCAGTTGTTGTCTTCCATGTAGTTTTGTAAGCCCAAACTACTTCAGAAAGTCTATTGCTCCAATCTTTTTTATGGATCTGCACTATCTTTGTGAGAATCACCTCAATTTCCTTGTTTGTTACCTCCGCCTGACCATTGGCTTGAGGGTGATAGGGGCTGGACTTCCTATGTTTGATTTTATAGTCATTCATTAGTGCAGTGATCAGATTCGACGTAGACTGAGCTCCCTAATCAGTTACAAGCTCTTCGGGAACTCCAAATCTAGTGAAAATTTGTTCGTATAGAAACTCAACAACTTTGTTATTCCGAGCATGAGTCATAGCTTTTACTTCAACCCATTTTGTGACATAGTCCATGCAAACTAGAATGTATGACTTTCCATTAGATGGTGGATCAATTGTTCCCACAAAATCCATCCCCCATTTATCAAAAGGGGTGACTATTACCTGCGGATATAGTGGTATTTCATCTAATTTAGTTGGTCTTCCCATACGCTGGTGTCTGTCACATTTCTTTGTATAGGCCACAACATCCTTGTGTAATGTTGGCCAGTAGTACCCTATTGTAAGAACCTTCATTGATGTTCTTTTTGCTGCAAAATGTCCCCCACATGGTTCATCATGGCAAGCATGCAAGATATCATAAGTCTCATCTTCTCTTACACATCTTCACATTACTTGATCAGGTCCAATATAAAACAAACAATTTGCATTCCAGGAAAAGTTAGAACTTTTCTCTATTAACAATTTCTTTTTTTTTGGAGAAAAGTGGGCTGGTATTCTATTTGCTGGTAGATAATTGGCAATGTCTACATACCATGGTATATGTGCAGCAATGAAAAAAAAGTGTTCATCTGGGAACTTATCATCAATGACCTCGTGTTCAATAGGTGCAACTGATTGAAGTCTTAATAAAAAGTCGGCTACAACATTAGCTCTTCCTAGTTTGTCAATTATTGTAATGTCAAATTCTTGTAACAACAATAGCCATCTTGCCAACCTACTAGAGATGGCAGGTTTATTCATCAGATATTTGATTGCTGCATGGTCAGTATGGATGAATATCTGATAACCTATGACATAATGCCTAAATTTATTCAAAGCATACACTACTGTAAGCAATTCCTTTTCTGTAACAATATAGTTGAGCTCAGGACCTTGAAGGTTCTTGCTGATAAAGTAAATAGCATGCTCAATTGAATTTTCTTTTTGACTGAGAACTACTCCTATACCAAAATCAGAGGCATCAGCATGTATGTGAAAAGGAAAATTCTATTTGGGACTTTGAAGAACAAGGGCTTTAGTAAGCAAGTCCTTTAGTTGCATGAAGAATTTTTCACAAGCCTCTGTCCACTCGAATTGAGAATCCTTAGTTAACAAGGCATAAAGTGGACTCAAAATTTTACTGAAGTATTTTATAAACCTTCTATAATACCCTGCATGGCTAAGGAAACTTCTGACATATTTTTGTTTTGCAGGAGTTTTTAAATTCTGAATAACTTCAATTTTAGCAGGATCGACCTGAATTCCATTCTTTGAAACATGATGACCTAGAACAATACCTTCTTCCATCATTAGAAAACACTTTTCACTGTTTAGAGACAAATTTTGCTCTCTGCACCTTTTCAATACCTTTTCTAAATTCACCAGTGCTTCTTCAAATGTGACTCCATAGGTAGTGAAATAATCCATATAAATCTCCATACAGTCATGAGATATATCAACAAAGATACTAATTACTGCTCTCTGAAATGTTGCTAGTGCATTGCATAGACCAAAAGGCAAGACCGAATAAGCAAATATTCCCCATGGACAGGTAAAATTGGTCTTATCTTGATCTTCAGGGGCAATTTTTATCTGATTGTACCCACTGTAACCATCCAAAAAGGAAAAATATCTTTTGCTAGATAGTGAGTCTAGTACTTTGTCTACAAAAGGTAGTGGAAAGTGATTTTTTTTAGTGGCACTGTTCAACTCTCTGTAATCTACACACACCCTCCATTTTCCAAATTTCTTGGGGACAATGACTAGTGGAGAAACCCATTGACTGTCAGAGATTGGATAAATAAAACTAGCATCAAGCAACTTTTGAAGCTCACTTTTAACTATTTCTCTAAGTACTGGGTTGACTCTTCTTTGAGGTTGTCTAATTGGTGAACAATATTTTTTGATGTATATCCTATGAGTACAAACTTGAGGATCTATTCCTTGCATGTCCCCATATTCCCATGCAAATTCTTTATGCTGTTCTTGTAGCATTTTTAATAAGATAGCCTCTTGAGATTGTGATAGCTTGCTATTGACATTCAAACAATGACCTGGAGACAATTCTATCTGCTTCGTGAGATTACTCATAGAATCTATAGGTGATATTTGTACCTCTTGTGGAAGCAGATTATGAAAAATCGCTAGAAGTTTAGGTAGTGAACTTTCAGAATCTAGTTGCTACAGGAAACATTATAGATGGGTACCATTTGGATCAGATATAGAGCCAATTTTTTTGTGGACTATCCATCAGAAATGGTCATATATCCAGAACGGCATCCTATAAAAGCATCAACAGTTGCTAACCATGGTCTACCAAGGATAACTGGATACCCTCTGAAAGTTTCCTTAACTGATAATATTGTAAAATCAGCTGGATACTCCCAAGATTCAAGAGTGACAATTACATCTTCCACTATCCCATTAGGTTTAACTATGGAGCTATCTGTAAGCTGCAGAACTGTGGGTGTAGACCTAATGTTTGAAATATTCAAGGAGTCCATAGTATGCTTTGTCATGACATTAACGCACCTAAATCAATCAAAACATTTTTTACAACTTGGCCATTTATATGTATCTACACTACAAGACTTCCAGGGTTAATATACTTTGGGATGACTACATTTCCCAACATTATATCAGCCAATTTCCCTAGGACATGAATTGTTTGAGGATCCTTTTTCTTTGTCCAGGCTTCTTCAAATAGGCCTCTTTAATAGATTTTCCAAAAATAGGAATATCTTTAATAGCCTGAAATAAAGGGATTTGAATATGTACATTCTAGAGCTGATCCAGAATGTCAAAAGTGGGTTCTACCATGGATTTAGATGTAGTACTTTGCAACCTCTGAGGAAAAGGTGGGTTGTCTTGATTTTGCAAAACAGGCTCCTAAGAAACCGTATCAGTTATGGGCATATGCTCAGCAGGAACAACAGGTGCAGTAGATTCTTCGAGGGATGAATCTGGTATTTCAGTAATCAGAGGCAGTTTTGGAGTAGGTAAAGTGGCTCCAGACCTGAAATGGATGTCATTAACGTTTAAGGCATAAGCTTGATATTGGTTGGCTTCAGCAAGATACGCAGATTGCTGTGGCTGTTGCTGTTACTTATTATTGAGATTTGGCAATGGCTGGGCAGGCATAGGCGTTTGTTTTGGAGGTCCAGGATTTGTGGCAGTTGCTACAAGAGGTGTCATGAGGGCCTGTGGTTGTGGTTGTGGAAGCTGCAAGAATCCCGGGGACTGGTTTTGCCATTGCTAAGGGCCTCTCCATCGAGGATTTTGCTACCAATTTCCTGAAGGTGGGGTCCATTGCCCTTGTGGCTGCTGCCAACCTCCCTGAGGGGATTGCCATTGCAGGTTCTGATAATTAGGCCAACTTGGTTGAGGTGGATTCCAGGGTGGTGGTGGTCCATATGCATGTTGCCATTGGTTATTATAGCCAGAATAAGGATTACCAAAAGTTAAAGGATCTTGAGGCATACCTTGTCTTTGGGCCCATAGTCTCTTTTGTACAACAAAGAACACTTGATCATCATCACCTTCTACTGGATTGAAGTCAGTAGGTAGTTTCCTGGCTTCCAAATTAGCCACCATCTTGCATCTGCAGTCACGCTTCTTCTATCTATAGTATGGATAGAACTCGGCCAAAACTGCCTCAGCCTCCTTATGTTTCCTCCGAGCTTGCATAGTGTCCAGTTGTGTAGCCATATTATTAATGATGTCCTGCTTGAAGTCGGATAGAAAATTTGTTATCTCCATCTAAGAAACTCCACCAGAAGAAGACTTCCCCACTATAGCATGATGACCTCGACCTTTCTTAACTATTGCTCGAGAGTAGTTAAGACATATTTTCTTTATATCATCCCAAGGCAGTTGGGTTATATCACCTCCTCCTATCAGGTCTAGGGCGTCTATACAGGCATCATTGATTCCCCTTAGAAAGAGTAGTTTCTGAGATTCCTCGTTGAGAGTATGGTTTGAGTTCCTCTTTCGTGAAAACAAAAATCTAAAAAAATAATCTTCCACACTTTCATCATCCTTCTGCTGGATTTGGAATATGTCATCACCTTTGCTGGAACTCTTACAATATTCCTTATACTTTTCAAGGAATTTTTTCTGCATGGCCGCCCAACTATCAATGATGCCTCTTCCAAGACTCATGAACCATCTGAGAGCTCCCTCCTTCAAGGTGGAAGGGAATAGCTTCAGTTTATGAGCATCTGTGTTGTAGTCATAACTGTGGCAGAGGACATCAAATTCAAACAGAAAAGTTTCTGGGTCCTCTGTCACCAGGCCATAGAATTTTGGAAGCACTAAAGAAGGTATATTCTTAAGATTGTCAGTATCTCATTAGGGAACAATAGGAAAATCAAAAGTAGGAGGTGGATTATTAGGTGGGTTATTTGCCATGTTTCCTACTGGAATAATAGAGCAAATAGATTTCCCTCAGGTTCGTTGTTAGCTGGGTCAAATGGTATTTCAACAAATAGGTTTTCAGGGATGAACCTTCCCAGTGCGTCTCTTTTTCTTCTATGCATGCAATACGGTGAATAGTGGCTTGAAAGATTTAGAAAAATTTTGACTAACAAACTAAACTAATGCTAAAAATGACTTCTGACAAACTCCTAGCTGGATGCCATCCCCAACAATGGTGCCAAAAATGGTTGCGCCCACAAAAAGATATGAAAATAATAGTAAAACCTTTCCTGGGAATTGGACATTCCGATAGGTGACTAATATCTCTCTCTGTGGATGTTCATTTACTTGTCAAACTAGGGGACGTATACTTTAGATGGCATGGAAAAATATATGCACTAGGAACTAGTTTCGGTCAAATCTTAGCAGAAATAAATACTGGAAAGGAATTATATCTACGCTACAGGAAGGTAATGCAAAGTTCTTTAACTCAACTATGATTTGATTAAAACAGAAACCATAACAACTATGACTGAAACACAAACTATGAACTGGCCTTATACTATAGGAACAGGCACGGGGATGGATTCCCTATGCTGCAGGATCAATACAAGACTAAGTTTGTATAAAAATTTCAAAGATGAAGGCGAATTGAAGCTCAACAGGAAAGAACTAACTAACTAGCTACAGATACTTACTAAGTGGGCCCCCTTAGCAAGCATCTATTGATTATGCAGGTGCTGAACTCATAACTTCATTAAACTTTATTTATGAAAACAAAATGATATACATTGTTTTGTTGATATGGAAACTAACAACAAACTCTGTCTCTTATCAAACAGATTCTGCTTTTCATTATTATACTGATTCTTACATGATATCTACTACTCTATTTCTATCTTACTCTAACTATCATCTCCCTTCTCACTCATGCAGGAGGAAAACTTTATTTAAAATCAAGAGAGCAACTAACTAACTAACCCTATCAAAGAAAGACGTGGAAGTAAAGTGTATTCCAGAATCAAGGAACAAACTTCATAAATGAATTTATGCGTTTAACTCGATCCAAAGAGAATCTAGCACTCCACTCTTTCTAGATTGACTGTCATTAGAAATCTTTTCTTAACGGTTTCGGTCAAAGAGTCTTCGTCGGAGCTTCCTCGAAGTCATGTAGGAAATGGACTTTACTGCAAGGCTGAGATTGGCTGTGCTTGACTCAATCATTCTTCAACAACCTACGAAACAAAAGGTAACAGATGCGAAAGAAAAGTCATATGGCACATACACGATATCCGTTCATTAATCATACATTTAAATCTATTTCATCATTCAAAACCTGTATGCAATATACCAATCATTTAGGGAGTTAACAGGGCAATAAATGCAGTCAAGTCAACACAATAAGCTGTAGGAATATGAAAGTATTTTGCTACAGGATATCCCAATAAAAGATTTCAACAAAGTTTAAATAGCTACAAAATAACAAAAGTAAAGGCATTAAAAGTTTATCATAACATCCAAACTATGAGCACATTTTAGGCTCATCAGTCTTCGCACATTAATTATGATTGAAGCACATCGAGTGCCATACTCAGCTCATCTAGGCATTAAGAAAATGCATGCGGATCTTTTTCAGTTGTATTTTTGGCCTGGTATGAAACACAATATTGCTGATTATGTATCGAGATGTCTTGCGTGCTAGAGAGTCAAAGCTGAGCATCAACATCTCGTTAGATTATTAAAGCCACATCTCATTCTTGAATGGAAATGGGATATTATATCAGTTGATTTCATAGTTGGATTACCTATGTCATCCCATCGACATGATGCCATTATGGTAACTGTTGACAGATTGACTAAGGTGGCACATTTTTTTCTAGTACGATCCTCTTACAATGCTTCATCTATAGCTAGGATATTCATGGAGGACATTTTTATATTGCATGGGATTCTTCATAGAATTATATCTGATAGAGATCCTATATTTACATCACCCTTATGGACTTCATTACAATATGCTCTAGGTACACAGCTGAACTTTAGTTCAACGTATCATCCTCAAACAGATGGTCAGACAGAGAGAGTTAATCAAATTCTTGAGGATATGCTTAGAATGTATGTAACGGACCAACAATCACGTTGGGAGGATTATTTGTACTTAGTAGAATTTTCTTATAATAATGGATATCAAAGTTCCATAGGTATTCCACCTTTTCAGGGGTTATATGGACGTCCTTGTTGGACTCCCTTGAGTTGGGATCGACTTGAGGATAGAGTGTTACTTGGACTTGAGATGCTTCGTGATATGGAGCAATAGGTTGATCATATTAGAGAACATTTGATAGCAGCTCAGGATAGACAAAAGAAATATGCTGATGCACATAGAGTGGACCGGTAGTTTACAATTGGTGATAGATTATTTCTTCGAGTGCGATCGTGAAAGAGTCCAATCCGTTATGGAAAAGGCTCTAAGCTTGCGCCTCAATTTGTTGGACCATTTGAGATTCTAGAGAGGATTGGTCTTGTGGCATATCGACTCACCTTACCACCCTATTTGTCATGTATTCATGATGTCTTTCATGTATCAGTTCTTAGACCATATCATCCCAACATTTCTCATGTACCTAATTGGAATGCATTACAGGTAGAGGACAGGCAGTTGGCTTTGGAGCCCGTGGGCATTCTACAACATTAGAGGCTCATTCTCAGGGGTCGAGACGTTGACCAGGTGAGGGTCCAATGGAATCCTAGTCATGAGGCTTTTGCTACTTGGGAGGATGGGACACGCAAAAGGGAACTTTATCCCTATCTATTCGTAGGCTTTTAGGAGCAAGCCTGATCCAAGGGGGGGAGGATGTAGTACCCCTCCATTTTGCTTATGTTTTCTATTAGCATGTTTTCACTTTGATAGACCCTAGTACTTTGTTTTGATGTATTGATTGCTCACATTAGAGTGATGGTGGATTTATTTTGGGATGTGATGATACATTGTATGGTGGTAATTATTTCTGACATGCTTTATGTTAACATAGATGTTTACTTCAGATGTTATTGCTATATATATTCTTATGGTAGATTAATTGTTATTTTTCTTGTCAGTCTGATGTGATATTGTATTGGTGTGGAGAACGGAGTTGTATCACTCGCTTGCAAGTGCCCTATGATTTCTGTGATTTTCTCCTCATAGTGTGCTTGAATCATGGATTATATATATGTATGTTATTTTTCTGCTTGCAGGATTTTAGGTACATGGCACCGACTCCACCTAGTTTCACAAGTCTGAGCATGTCTAGACTCAATAGTAATGTTGATTGGGAGGTAGTAACAAGGCTTTTCTTAGTCTAGTCTCAAACCAAGTCACAATATGTCGTCAGTTTAGGTCTTGTGTTTTTTGGTTGTCTTGTTTGGTCTATTTTGATTATTTGTTGTATAAGGTATATTTTGTGAATTTAGTGTTAGATTAATGTTCTTTTAATTTAATGCTTATTTATATTAATTTTAAATATTGTAGACAAAGCTTCATATTTTATTTAATTAATTCATTTAATTTATTGGTAAAATAATTTAGTCATTAAGATTAAAATTATTTTATTAAATAAATAAATTAATTGATTAAAGTTATTTTTATTGTGAGATAGATTTAATATCCTTTAAATGTTTTATGGGAATGAAATTTTAAATATGAATACAAATAAAGAAAATAAATTAGTTTTTGAATTCTTTAATTCTTTAAAATAAAATAAATTCTTGTTATTTGTGGGAAGAAAGAATTACTCATGAGTTTTTTAGAAGATATTTTCTTCTTGCCATGTGTGTTAGTTAAATTAATTGCAAATTTCTTATTGAATATTCCCTTGGAGAAGATATTATGATATTTGGAAAAATAGGAAAAAGACTTCACGGGAAATGAGAAAGAACAGAGTTCTGCTAAAAAATTGAAGTCTCTGTTCTTCTCGGTGAAATTATATTGAGAGTTTTTTGGTAGAAACTTGTTGCCTCTCTGTGTTAAATTTTAAAACAAGATTTTATAATGAAATTAGAGAGCAACTCTGAGGGTAATCATTAAACAATAGAATATTTTCAAAAGAAAATAGATAAAATATCAGTATATTAGTAAATAAAACTCATTGAACGGTTTGAGGAAAGTGGAAACTTATGAGATAAACTTTTAATTATTTCCTGTAGAAAACATTTTGGGAATCTCGATTGAAAAGAAACCCTCTATTTTGGAAATAGAAAATCTTGATAAAATTTTGTGAATCTAAACCTCTGGTAAATGTACTGTAGTAAGCTTAAATTATTAATTTTATATTCTTCTAGCAATTATTTTAGAATTCAAAATTTTATGTATATAAATTTATGCACTATTGAAAATTTGTTTTAGGTTAAATTGTGAAAAGTTTGTTTTTTTTTAAAATAAATATTTAAAAAAACCCTAATGAAATCACCGTACGGCGAAATTCATAAGGAAAAATCATAAAAAAAGAAAGATTTTTTTTTAATTGTTAGTGTGAGGGGTTGGGGCTACCACAACCACCACACAAGGGACATGGGCTGTGAGCAGCAGTGCTACTCACAGACTGCGGCCCTGTGGGGGAGGCTGTGTAGCTTAGGCTATGATTTTTATAAATCGCACGGATTAAAGTTTTAATCTATAATTTTTATTTGATCTAATATATTTTTAATATATATTTATAATATATTAGATATATATTTATTAATTGATAGAATTTTATTAAATGCAATTTGATATTATAATTAATTTAATAAAATAGTTATTTAAAAAAAAAATTATTTAAATGATTTTCTTATTATGCAAAATCCGATAAGAGTATGGATTAGAATTTTATTTTTAAATGAAATACTTTTATTAGATAAATTGATAATTATTTCTTTATGTGAAATTGAGGAAGTTAAAATTAGATTAAATGTTTCAAAATTATTTTATTGTTTGGGAAAAGAATTATAATCAAGTTGTTTTATTTTCTTGTTGTTTTTGATTGACTTGATTGGGTTTAGTAAACCCTAACGTTAGATTTTTATTATTCCTGATTCACTTTAGATTGTTTCTATTCTTTTGGGAAAATTGGGATTACTTTGAATTGTAAGTCTTCCAGTCAAGTTTGTTAATGAGGGAGTTGTTAATTGTTCAAAATACAATCCTTTGAGTTAACTTGGCTAGTGCAAATGGTTTTGTATGGTTTTTAGACGCCTGGTTATATGAACAAGATCTGATGTCCATTGTGATATGTTTGGTATTGTATGTTGATTGTGTGCACTTTGTCTACCTTAGTTAGTGAACTTATATTCTTTGTTTTATTTAGGGGAGTGGCTCTTTGTGAGGGTTGACACACAAAGTGGTGCATGGGTAACTCATGTAGAGTTAGTAAGTCAGTGAAAACTAAATCTACACATTAGTCAGTTTAAAACATTTAACTAGATTAATAAGCCTCACTTATAGTCTTAAGGGCTAGTTTAGTCTTGAGAATAAGTTGAGAAGGCCTAGAATGAAAAATCAATATCTTGTTATTTTAAAAGATATTCGATACCGCAATAGATTGCATGTGGGGCCAGGTTTTGTAAGAGGTTACCAGGGTAGCCTATGCAGCATTGTGATGACACTCTACCTAAAATAACAGTATCCTTGTGAACTTAGCATATTTGATTATTCTAATTCTGGAAGCAATGTAACCATTAGGTTAAGTTTGTACTTGTATAGTTTTGTCTTTGGCTTTACTTGTGTCTAGGGTTTGTAGATTATGTCTAGGGAACCTTTTTACTATCTCCTAGCATGGTGGGTGGACCTACGGGTATCACATGGTTGGGTGGAATGTGCATGTAGTGCCCTCTGTTTTGGTCGTCACTATTATTCAAGTAAGTGGTTTGTTGTGCGGTCATGTTGTTATTGAATATGTTCGTTTGAGAATTATGTTGTCACATTGTGTTTCTCGATTCATATGGTTATGGGAATTTGAATTAGGTGATTTAGCGATATCGATTAGCCTGGAGTAATTGAATTAATTGATTTAAAAGGATTGAAAAGAAACCTAAAATGATGATAACTAAAGGAACCATGTTTAAGATGATATTAATTATTTAATAATTAAGATGAGATAAGGTGGTTAATTATTTTAATGATTAAAATTAAATAATGTAATTTTAAAATAAAAGGGATAAAGATTTCAAAGCTAGTGAAAATAGAAACAAAACATGGGGGAAAAGATAATTATTTTAATTACTGTATTAAAATAAATAAGAGGATAAGATTGAAACTGTTGTTAAAACAAAAAAATAAAATAAAAATAGAAAAGGTGGAGATTTATTAGTAAAAGAAGATATGGGAGAATTTTATATGGAAATTAAATACTAAAATAGGAAACTAAATCGAATAAAGATAAGGGATAAAGAAATAATATTTTCAAATTGAGTTTTAAAGCAAAAATAAATAAATAAAACAAAGAAAGTAAAAATAAAAACAAAAATCAAAATTAAAAAAAATATACTATCCCAAGTCAACGATAGATGGGGAGTTCTGAAGCCTTTTGCGGGGGGGTAAGATGGCTGAAGGATATCACGGAATGGGGAGTAAAAGCCATGACTACACATCGAATTCCACCCAGGTTTTAGGTACTGCAGCCCTGGTCACATCGGGGGTAGTTATGCTATTTCTGGCAGGCCTAACTACAGTGGCCCTGGTGCTTTTGGCCCACGTATTGATCCTTTTAAGCCCCATATTGATACCTGTAGGAGCCCTCCTTTTTGGGACAGTTGTTGGGCTTTTAACTGTTGTGAGTTTTGGGCTGGCATTAGTTTTTGGCATTAGATGGTTTTACAACTATGTGCATGGCAGGCGTCCTCCTGGTTCTAATCATATAGACTATGCGCGTATGAGGATAATTGATACATCAAGCCATGCGAAGGACTATGCTTGGGGATGTGGTGGGTTTTTGTAGAGGAAGCTGTGGCATGCTGCCCCTGGAGCTTAAGGAAGATGTCTGTTGCATTGCAGAGCCCTGGTCGCATCTAGATCTATCATTTATCTTCTGGATGAGGGAACAGAAAATTATTAGAGTATTATGGGGCAGGCAGCACCGTCATTTCAGGAGGGACGAGGCATTATTCATTCTGAAACATTTAAGTCTCCGGATATGCAAGTCTCCTACTGTTGAAGGTATGCACTCTAAGCCATTGTTATTTTCACCCCAAAAATTTTCCTTGTGCACCCTATGTGGTTTCTTACTGTTGTTCTCCAACGATTTCTAATATCATTCCATTTTGTCCTATATTGCATGTATCCAAAATATCATGCAACGATCTTTGGTTTAAACAATATTTAGGCTAGTAGTTGAATCCTTATAATCACCAGCGAAGAAATATATATTTTTTATTGCCATTCTGTGTCTTATAATCAATTTATGAACTTCGCATTGGGAACATGAGTCATAAGACTCGCTTTGTCTTTTTGTTAACTTCGATGTTATCCTGTCCTTGTGTAAATTCAGTGTAATCTGTATTAGTTGGCTAACTGTTGAGTTAGGTGCGCATGCTATGTCTTTGTTCCACCGTTGCATGCATATTTACCAATGCATCTGCTGCTATCAGTTTTGTTCATTTTTTTGTTCCCCACCTTCATGCATTGGTATGCTCTTCTTTGGCTTCGGACATCGCTTGGTATGTGGTATTCCCTCCCTATGGTCAGCGCTGCAAGTCTTGATGTATATGCATTAGAATTAAAGTGGTCCTCACCCACCCAAACTGCGCATCTCCAATATGTATATGCTAGAACACAAGCAAGCTTACAATGCCAGAGTGCTTCATTAATTTGGAGAGCTTCCTTGCGCAATCCATTTGGTGCTTATTCTTTATGCTTGGTACCTGATTTTGCACATGGTGCTTTCCTCCCCCTGCATTTATTTCCCACATTAGTAATGACGACTCCATATCTTGATCTACAATTCTTCTTTCAATCCGGCCTTGATGGTCGCACATACTGTATTCCATAGCTTCCATCATGGAAGTGGTGGCGAACTTGTCTTACACCTGCCAATTAGCTTGCTTGAAATTATATTAGTGCAAGCTGCCTATTTTTCAGTCTGTATCATTTAGCATCGCCAATAACGTCCATAAGAGCATTTCCGCAGTTGTAAATGATGGAAATGGTTATCATTTACTTGTTGCTGCGCTATCCTTTCCAGCTCGATGCCTTTGCAATCTATTTTAATGCTGCTCATTAGACATTACAAAATGTTGCGCCCAAATTCTTCATTGTATATATATTTCCTGTGAATGCTCAAGCTCTCCTTTTCCTTATGCAATCAAATCAGAGCCCATATACGATAACCGTCCATGTTAAACAGTTTCGTTTATGCGTTTTACAGTCAACTTATAGCAAGGTTTCTATTTAATTGTTTTATTCCAAAATTAGAAGAAAACGATTAATTATTGTCCATCTCTGTTAGGCACTATGCATGATGTTATTATTCCTTGTGGAATTAATGATGGTCTACATTGAAAATAAAAGATAACGCTGCCGATGATAAGGTGGTATGATCTTTTATATTCTGTTTTGTTTATGTTGCCAATATGCTACCTTTTGCGGTGTCACATTTCTGATATCCCGAATGTTTAGATTAAGTTAGCAAATTAGAAGTCTTCCTATTTTATTTGTATGTGAATTGACTTTTATGAATATTCATATATATATAAGAAATTATATTTATATTTATATAGATTTTTTGTTATGAATGTTTATATATGTAGGCAAAATTTGTATATATATATATATATACAAATGTTAGAAAGCACGTGTTTTGTCTATTAATAAATGGCGACATTGGATAGTAAATTTGGAAATCTTAAATGGGAAGATTTTAGATTATTGATTATGTTAATAAGAAAGTTGGAGATTTAATAGTTATGTTTGGGATTGTTAGTTTGAGTATAGAAGAGATAATATTATATTATTCACTCTCATTCTATATATGGTAATTGATATTCTCATGATTATTTGTTAAAGGAGTAAATAAATAAAAATTAGAGCTGAATCACAAATATAATTACCTTGCAAGTCAGTTAGGAAAAAGTAATCTCGATTGCATTCGCATCGATGTCTCATGCTAATTAGAGTTAAATATTATTATTGCTTATATGGAATTTCAGTGGTGCTTGTGGTATTTGGGTTTCGAAATGATTGTTTATAAGTTAAAATTACTTTTGAATAATAGGAGTCACTTAATAGATCAATGAGATGATCTTTTATTTTCATCACTCAACCAATGATATGTATAGTATGCTGATTTCATGCTCATTTAGGTTATTTACCATTGTTTTACTTAAGTGTTGATTGGTAAAATTAGGAGATTGTGGATTTTTGTTACGTGTGGAATTTGTTTGAATAAAAGGAATGTGTTGAAGTGATGTTTCCACTTATATTTTGTATGTAGGTGTGTTGGTTATTGTGAGTTGGTTTTAACAGTGTTGCCTTGGTTGTGATGGCGATCAATCATGAGGATTCCATCTAGATATGACTTTTGTCTTGAGTTAATTTTTGATTTGAAGAGTCTTTATTCATTGGGTTGGTGTTGAAGTTGGCTTGAAGTTGTATCATTGACAACTCTTGTTTCTTCATTTTACCCTCATTTGTGGATTTCCATTCTTTTGGTTTCCAGAGGCTTGAGATGATTGTCAGTTAATGTTCTCTCTTTATGTGCCCTTGATGTGGCAGGCGTTTCGATATCATGATTTTAAAAGGGTTGTACATAAATTGTTGAGTCCTTGTTTATGTGTTTATAGCGAGATGGATAATGCCTCGCGTGGGTTGGTCTTGAGATTACTTGTTTTATCGGATACGGTACAACCCTTGCCTAGTTTGGTTTATGTTAGGGGTCTTAGGGAGAGTGGCTCTTCGTGGGCGCCGGTGCCTCAGGATGAGGAAGGGCTCAGGATAACCCACGAAAGAGTAGTAAACAAGTGATAATCTAAACAATAGATTTAGGGGGTTGGGTAGTTTAAAAACACAAGATAATAAAACGTTGGATTCCTCGGCTATGTACTAGGGCTACCCTAGATTAGTGATAGACTGAGAAGGCCGTGGTTGGCATATTCATAGTCTCGTCTTCATGAGTGACTATTGGCTCCGCATCAGCTACCCTATGGTGCCGGCGCCTCAGTTAGCAGGAAGGGCCAGGAGATCCATAGATGGGTGTCGGCGCCTCAGTTGGAGGAAGGGCCAGGAGAATCCTATGAGAGCTATGCGATGACACTCTCCACTTGACACCCTTGTGCTTGGTTGCAGTTGCCTCTGGTTATTGTATCTTTATGTTGTTCTCGAGGGCTAGGGAATCCATAGATGGGTGTCGGCGCCTCGGTTGGAGGAAGTGCCAGGGGATCCCATGAGAGCTATGCGATGACCCTCCCGACTTTACACCCTTGTTCTTGTTTCTTGTCACCTCTGGATATTGTAGTCTTTATGTTGTTTCAGATTCTTGTGGAAATGACTTATGGATGCTCCTTGGTGATTTTCTTAATTGTTGTTGCTTGGGTTAATTGTGATGAGTTTCATAGTTTCATTTGATTTGTTGACTCATGAGTGTTGTTGATTATGTCATTGTAATCCGTGAGTTTCATGATACCTTTGTATGATGTTGAGTCTTGTGGTTCCTTTTTTTTTTATGTTCTTGGTTGAGGTCTCTTCTTGTCAGCTCCTTAGCACGGGGGGTGGGTCTTCGGACCCACGTGGTCGGGTGGAACATGCTAAGCACCCCATTGGGTCCCCAGTCGAGGATCGAGAGGTGCAGATTGGTGCTGTTGCAGCGACTCCAGAGTTGTATTTGACTTGGAGCCAGTTACATTACTTTGTTATTATCTTTCTGATGTATCATCTTATCTTGTTATGTGGTTCCTGCTCATATTGGGAAACATGTTTGTATCATTGTAAGACTTGAACAATGTAAAGTAATGAAAAGGATGTGATGTAATATTTATCATTGGTGAACCTTGTGTGGATGGATCCATATCAGACGTTATTCAAAGTATTGTATTTATTTAAGTGAATGGTTCTTGTTGATGGTTTATATATATGCTTTGTCATGGATTAGATTTGGTTTTCATTCTTTATCATTGATGTATGGCATTAAGTTTCGTAATGTATCCTCGTGTACCCCAAGGGACATAAATGATATTGGGTTCATAAAATTAGTTTTCATGACATAACGTTTGTGCATCTCATGCATGTTAGTTTTACTTTAAAAAAAAAATGTGTGGTAATTGTTGCTTGAGTTGTCCTTTGGGGTTCGCACGACGGGGCGTTACAACGTGGTATCAGAGCATAGGTTCATACACTGGGCACTATGTGTGCTCACTATGTAACCTTGCGTTTAGTCCCTGGAGTTTCAAATTCTTTTTTTTGTTGTGTTTGTTGTGAACCTAAGTTTCCTCCGTTAGCTTGTGTCGGGTAGGTGGTGCAGGAAACGATTGGAAAGGATAGGACCCTCGGTGTAGTGCGCAATGCACCGATATCCTTCCTATCGGGGATGCGCTATGGACCCTTGTATCATTGTATGATGTAGTTTCAAGTGATGTGAATTTTTTTTTGTTGTGTGTGATTATGTCATGCGTGCATGGAATTTTCCTTTTGTTGGCCTTGAGTGATGGATTATGTTTTTCCTAAATCTGTGAAGGTCTGAAATTTTGTCTTTTGTTAAAAATTGTTGTGAGATTTGGTGTTGAATAATGATTGAAGCAGAGTGTTTTGTGTGAAAATGATGATGTTTAATGAGAATATGTGCTAGTGTCGATAATTATGTTGTGTTTTATGGAGATGTGGCATATCAATGGTAAAAGAATCCTCTTGAATGTTTAGTACTAATGTGTTATGTTTCCACCGTAGTTTATGATTTTCAGGTGGTCAGTTTCAAATCTCGAGGATGAAGGTAATTAATTGGTTATGTTTAGCATCTGGACATAATAAAATGTTTTCATTTGATTAGTAATTGTATTAATGATCATTTATGATGTTTCATTGATGATAGTGTGCTAGAAGGACGATGTTGTATCACTCATTTGTGAGAGGCATACAACATTGCAATTCCCTCTACACTAGGTTGATTTGATATATATATGTACTTTGCACGACGTTTGTTTGCATGCAGGATTGTAGGAACTAAGTCTCGATTCCACCTGCATTGTCAGGACAGGGCGAGCATCCTAAACACCCAATGGGTCTGATGTGGAAAATAGGAGCTGACAAGAAGTTTCCCCAACCTGGTTCATCATCCGTCCTTGTGTTTGGCAAGTCATTTTGGGTGCAACTCCGTCACCACTTTCATTTTGGTATCATTTCCTTATTTTTGGATTGTTTAATTTTCCTGGCTTACTTGACGGTGTTTAATTGGTGATTTTGTTATTGTGTGATTGTGCTTATAATTGTTAAGATTATTTTTAGTTTACGGTTTGTGCTTGAGCTCGACTTCCAGGAGTAAGTCGATGCCTAAGGGGGGGAGGATGTAGTGCCCTCTGTTTTGGTCGTCACTATTATTCAAGTAAGTGGTTTGTTGTGCGGTCATGTTGTTATTGAATATGTTCGTTTGAGAATTATGTTGTCACATTGTGTTTCTCGATTCATATGGTTATGGGAATTTGAATTAGGTGATTTAGCGATATCGATTAGCCTGGAGTAATTGAATTAATTGATTTAAAAGGATTGAAAAGAAACCTAAAATGATGATAACTAAAGGAACCATGTTTAAGATGATATTAATTATTTAATAGTTAAGATGAGATAAGGTGGTTAATTATTTTAATGATTAAAATTAAATAATGTAATTTTAAAATAAAAGGGATAAAGATTTCAAAGCTAGTGAAAATAGAAACAAAACATGGGGGAAAAGATAATTATTTTAATTACTGTATTAAAATAAATAAGAGGATAAGATTGAAACTGTTGTTAAAACAAAAAAATAAAATAAAAATAGAAAAGGTGGAGATTTATTAGTAAAAGAAGATATGGGAGAATTTTATATGGAAATTAAATACTAAAATAGGAAACTAAATCGAATAAAGATAAGGGATAAAGAAATAATATTTTCAAATTGAGTTTTAAAGCAAAAATAAATAAATAAAACAAAGAAAGAAGATATGGGAGAATTTTATATGGAAATTAAATACTAAAATAGGAAACTAAATCGAATAAAGATAAGGGATAAAGAAATAATATTTTCAAATTGAGTTTTAAAGCAAAAATAAATAAATAAAACAAAGAAAGTAAAACTAAAAACAAAAATCAAAATTAAAAAAAATATACTATCCCAAGTCAACGATAGATGGGGAGTTCTGAAGCCTTTTGCGGGGGGGTAAGATGGCTGAAGGATATCACGGAATGGGGAGTAAAAGCCATGACTACACATCGAATTCCACCCAGGTTTTAGGTACTGCAGCCCTGGTCACATCGGGGGTAGTTATGCTATTTCTGGCAGGCCTAACTACAGTGGCCCTGGTGCTTTTGGCCCACGTATTGATCCTTTTAAGCCCCATATTGATACCTGTAGGAGCCCTCCTTTTTGGGATAGTTGTTGGGCTTTTAACTGTTGTGAGTTTTGGGCTGGCATTAGTTTTTGGCATTAGATGGTTTTACAACTATGTGCATGGCAGGCGTCCTCCTGGTTCTAATCATATAGACTATGCGTGTATGAGGATAATTGATACAGCAAGCCATGCGAAGGACTATGCTTGGGGATGTGGTGGGTTTTTGTAGAGGAAGTTGTGGCATGCTGCCCCTGGAGCTTAAGGAAGATGTCTGTTGCATTGCAGAGCCCTGGTCGCATCTAGATCTGTCATTTATCTTCTGGATGAGGGAACAGAAAATTATTAGAGTATTCTGGGGCAGGCAGCACCATCATTTCAGGAGGGAGGAGGCATTATTCATTCTGAAACATTTAAGTCTCCGGATATGCAGTATGCGGTGTTGATATTTAGGCTAGTAGTTGAATCCTTATAATCACCGGCAAAGAAATATATTTTTTTATTGCCATTCTGTGTCTTATAATCAATTTATGAACTTCGCATTGGGAACATGAGTCATAAGACTCGCTTTGTCTTTTTGTTAACTTCGATGTTATCCTGTCCTTGTGTAAATTCAGTGTAATCTGTATTAGTTGGCTAACTGTTGAGTTAGGTGCGCATGCTATGTCTTTGTTCCACCGTTGCATGCATATTTACCAACGCATCTGCTGCTATCAGTTTTGTTCATTTTTTTGTTCCCCACCTTCATGCATTGGTATGCTCTTCTTTGGCTTCGGACATCGCTTGGTATGTGGTATTCCCTCCCTATGGTCAGCGCTGCAAGTCTTGATGTATATGCATTAGAATTAAAGTGGTCCTCACCCACCCAAACTGCGCAACTCCAATATGTATATGCTAGAACACAAGCAAGCTTACAATGCCAGAGTGCTTCATTAATTTGGAGAGCTTCCTTGCGCAATCCATTTGGTGCTTATTCTTTATGCTTGGTACCTGATTTTGCACATGGTGCTTTCCTTCCCCTGCGTTTATTTCCCACATTAGTAATGACGACTCCATACCTTGATCTACAATTCTTCTTTCAATCCGGCCTTGATGGTCGCACATACTCTATTCCATAGCTTCCATCATGGAAGTGGTAGCGAACTTGTCTTACACCTGCCAATTACCTTGCTTGAAATTATATTAGTGCAAGCTGCCTATTTTTCAGTCTGTATCATTTAGCATCGCCAATAACCTCCATAAGAGCATTGCCGCAGTTGTAAATGATGGAAATGGTTATCATTTACTTGTTGCTGCGCTATCCTTCCTAGCTCGATGCCTTTGCAATCTATTTTAATGCTGCTCATTAGACATTACAAAATGCTGCGCCCAAATTCTTCATTGTATATATATTTCCTATGAATGCTCAAGCTCTCCTTTTCCTTATGGAATCAAATCAGAGCCCATAAACGATAACCGTCCATGTTAAACAGATTCGTTTATGCATTTTACAGTCAACTTATAGCAAGGTTTCTATTTAATTGTTTTATTCCAAAATTAGAAGAAAACGATTAATTATTGTCCATCTCTGTTAGGCACTATGCATGATGTTATTATTCCTTGTGGAATTAATGATGGTCTACATTGAAAATAAAAGATAACGCTGCCGATGATAAGGTGGTATGATCTTTTATATTCTGTTTTGTTTATGTTGCCAATATGCTACCTTTTACGGTGTCACATTTCTGATATCCCGAATGTTTAGATTAAGTTAGCAAATTAGAAGTCTTCCTATTTTATTTGTATGTAAATTGACTTTTATGAATATTCATATATATATAAGAAATTATATTTATATTTATATAGATTTTTTGTTATGAATGTTTATATATGTAGGCAAAATTTATATATATATATATATACAAATGTTAGAAAGCACATGTTTTGTCTATTAATAAATGGCGACATGGGATAGTAAATTTGGAAATCTTAAATGGGAAGATTTTAGATTATTGATTATGTTAATAAGAAAGTTGGAGATTTAATAGTTATGTTTGGGATTGTTAGTTTGAGTATAGAAGAGATAATATTATATTATTCACTCTCATTCTATATATGGTAATTGATATTCTCATGATTATTTGTTAAAGGAGTAAATAAATAAAAATTAGAGCTGAATCACAAATATAATTACCTTGCAAGTCAGTTAGGAAAAAGTAATCTCGATTGCATTCGCATCGATGTCTCATGCTAATTAGAGTTAAATATTATTATTGCTTATATGGAATTTCAGTGGTGCTTGTGGTATTTGGGTTTCAAAATGATTGTTTATAAGTTAAAATTACTTTTGAATAATAGGAGTCACTTAATAGATCAATGAGATGATCTTTTATTTTCATCACTCAACCAATGATATGTATAGTATGCTGATTTCATGCTCATTTAGGTTATTTACCATTGTTTTACTTAAGTGTTGATTGGTAAAATTAGGAGATTGTGGATTTTTGTTACGTGTGGAATTTGTTTGAATAAAAGGAATGTGTTGAAGTGATGTTTCCACTTATATTTTGTATGTAGGTGTGTTGGTTATTGTGAGTTGGTTTTAACAGTGTTGCCTTGGTTGTGATGGCGATCAATCATGAGGATTCCATCTAGATATGACTTTTGTCTTGAGTTAATTTTTGATTTGAAAAGTCTTTATTCATTGGGTTGGTGTTGAAGTTGGCTTGAAGTTGTATCATTGACAACTCTTGTTTCTTCATTTTACCCTCATTTGTGGATTGCCATTCTTTTGGTTTCCAGAGGCTTGAGATGATTGTCAGTTAATGTTCTCTCTTTATGTGCCCTTGATGTGGCAGGCATTTCGATATCA
>VDFB02000013.1:100137276-100157954 GCA_007258455.2 Sequoia sempervirens
ATCTCGATTGAAAAGAAACCCTCTATTTTGGAAATAGAAAATCTTGATAAAATTTTGTGAATCTAAACCTCTGGTAAATGTACTATAGTAAGCTTAAATTATTAATTTTATATTCTTCTAGCAATTACTTTAGAATTCAAAATTTTATGTATATAAATTTATGCACTATTGAAAATTTGTTTTAGGTTAAATTGTGAAAAGTTTGTTTTTTTTTTAAATAAATATTTAAAAAAACCCTAATGAAATCACCGTACGGCGAAATTCATAAGGAAAAATCATAAAAAAAGAAAGATTTTTTTTTAATTGTTAGTGTGAGGGGTTGGGGCTACCACAACCACCACACAAGGGACATGGGCTGTGAGCAGCAGTGCTACTCACAGACTGCGGCCCTGTGGGGGAGGCTGTGTAGCTTAGGCTATGATTTTTATAAATCGCACGGATTAAAGTTTTAATCTATAATTTTTATTTGATCTAATATATTTTTAATATATATTTATAATATATTAGATATATATTTATTAATTGATAGAATTTTATTAAATGCAATTTGATATTATAATTAATTTAATAAAATAGTTATTTAAAAAAAAAATTATTTAAATGATTTTCTTATTATGCAAAATCCGATAAGAGTATGGATTAGAATTTTATTTTTAAATGAAATACTTTTATTAGATAAATTGATAATTATTTCTTTATGTGAAATTGAGGAAGTTAAAATTAGATTAAATGTTTCAAAATTATTTTATTGTTTGGGAAAAGAATTATAATCAAGTTGTTTTATTTTCTTGTTGTTTTTGATTGACTTGATTGGGTTTAGTAAACCCTAACGTTAGATTTTTATTATTCCTGATTCACTTTAGATTGTTTCTATTCTTTTGGGAAAATTGGGATTACTTTGAATTGTAAGTCTTCCAGTCAAGTTTGTTAATGAGGGAGTTGTTAATTGTTCAAAATACAATCCTTTGAGTTAACTTGGCTAGTGCAAATGGTTTTGTATGGTTTTTAGACGCCTGGTTATATGAACAAGATCTGATGTCCATTGTGATATGTTTGGTATTGTATGTTGATTGTGTGCACTTTGTCTACCTTAGTTAGTGAACTTATATTCTTTGTTTTATTTAGGGGAGTGGCTCTTTGTGAGGGTTGACACACAAAGTGGTGCATGGGTAACTCATGTAGAGTTAGTAAGTCAGTGAAAACTAAATCTACACATTAGTCAGTTTAAAACATTTAACTAGATTAATAAGCCTCACTTATAGTCTTAAGGGCTAGTTTAGTCTTGAGAATAAGTTGAGAAGGCCTAGAATGAAAAATCAATATCTTGTTATTTTAAAAGATATTCGATACCGCAATAGATTGCATGTGGGGCCAGGTTTTGTAAGAGGTTACCAGGGTAGCCTATGCAGCATTGTGATGACACTCTACCTAAAATAACAGTATCCTTGTGAACTTAGCATATTTGATTATTCTAATTCTGGAAGCAATGTAACCATTAGGTTAAGTTTGTACTTGTATAGTTTTGTCTTTGGCTTTACTTGTGTCTAGGGTTTGTAGATTATGTCTAGGGAACCTTTTTACTATCTCCTAGCATGGTGGGTGGACCTACGGGTATCACATGGTTGGGTGGAATGTGCATGTAGTGCCCTCTGTTTTGGTCGTCACTATTATTCAAGTAAGTGGTTTGTTGTGCGGTCATGTTGTTATTGAATATGTTCGTTTGAGAATTATGTTGTCACATTGTGTTTCTCGATTCATATGGTTATGGGAATTTGAATTAGGTGATTTAGCGATATCGATTAGCCTGGAGTAATTGAATTAATTGATTTAAAAGGATTGAAAAGAAACCTAAAATGATGATAACTAAAGGAACCATGTTTAAGATGATATTAATTATTTAATAATTAAGATGAGATAAGGTGGTTAATTATTTTAATGATTAAAATTAAATAATGTAATTTTAAAATAAAAGGGATAAAGATTTCAAAGCTAGTGAAAATAGAAACAAAACATGGGGGGAAAGATAATTATTTTAATTACTGTATTAAAATAAATAAGAGGATAAGATTGAAACTGTTGTTAAAACAAAAAAATAAAATAAAAATAGAAAAGGTGGAGATTTATTAGTAAAAGAAGATATGGGAGAATTTTATATGGAAATTAAATACTAAAATAGGAAACTAAATCGAATAAAGATAAGGGATAAAGAAATAATATTTTCAAATTGAGTTTTAAAGCAAAAATAAATAAATAAAACAAAGAAAGTAAAAATAAAAACAAAAATCAAAATTAAAAAAAATATACTATCCCAAGTCAACGATAGATGGGGAGTTCTGAAGCCTTTTGCGGGGGGGTAAGATGGCTGAAGGATATCACGGAATGGGGAGTAAAAGCCATGACTACACATCGAATTCCACCCAGGTTTTAGGTACTGCAGCCCTGGTCACATCGGGGGTAGTTATGCTATTTCTGGCAGGCCTAACTACAGTGGCCCTGGTGCTTTTGGCCCACGTATTGATCCTTTTAAGCCCCATATTGATACCTGTAGGAGCCCTCCTTTTTGGGACAGTTGTTGGGCTTTTAACTGTTGTGAGTTTTGGGCTGGCATTAGTTTTTGGCATTAGATGGTTTTACAACTATGTGCATGGCAGGCGTCCTCCTGGTTCTAATCATATAGACTATGCGCGTATGAGGATAATTGATACATCAAGCCATGCGAAGGACTATGCTTGGGGATGTGGTGGGTTTTTGTAGAGGAAGCTGTGGCATGCTGCCCCTGGAGCTTAAGGAAGATGTCTGTTGCATTGCAGAGCCCTGGTCGCATCTAGATCTGTCATTTATCTTCTGGATGAGGGAACAGAAAATTATTAGAGTATTCTGGGGCAGGCAGCACCGTCATTTCAGGAGGGACGAGGCATTATTCATTCTGAAACATTTAAGTCTCCGGATATGCAAGTCTCCTGGTGTTGAAGGTATGCACTCTAAGCCATTGTTATTTTCACCCCAGAAATTTTCCTTGTGCACCCTATGTGGTTTCTTACTGTCGTTCTCCAACGATTTCTAATATCATTCCATTTTGTCCTATATTGCATGTATCCAAAATATCATGCAACGATCTTTGGTTTAAACAGTATTTAGGCTAGTAGTTGAATCCTTATAATCACCGGCGAAGAAATATATTTTTTTTATTGCCATTCTGTGTCTTATAATCAATTTATGAACTTCGCATTGGGAACATGAGTCATAAGACTCGCTTTGTCTTTTTGTTAACTTCGATGTTATCCTGTCCTTGTGTAAATTCAGTGTAATCTGTATTAGTTGGCTAACTGTTGAGTTAGGTGCGCATGCTATGTCTTTGTTCCACCGTTGCATGCATATTTACCAACGCATCTGCTGCTATCAGTTTTGTTCATTTTTTTGTTCCCCACCTTCATGCATTGGTATGCTCTTCTTTGGCTTCGGACATCGCTTGGTATGTGGTATTCCCTCCCTATGGTCAGCGCTGCAAGTCTTGATGTATATGCATTAGAATTAAAGTGGTCCTCACCCACCCAAACTGCGCAGCTCCAATATGTATATGCTAGAACACAAGCAAGCTTACAATGCCAGAGTGCTTCATTAATTTGGAGAGCTTCCTTGCGCAATCCATTTGGTGCTTATTCTTTATGCTTGGTACCTGATTTTGCACATGGTGCTTTCCTCCCCCTGCGTTTATTTCCCACATTAGTAATGACCACTCCATATCTTGATCTACAATTCTTCTTTCAATCCGGCCTTGATGGTCGCACATACTCTATTCCATAGCTTCCATCATGGAAGTGGTAGCGAACTTGTCTTACACCTGCCAATTACCTTGCTTGAAATTATATTAGTGCAAGCTGCCTATTTTTCAGTCTGTATCATTTAGCATCGCCAATAACCTCCATAAGAGCATTGCCGCAGTTGTAAATGATGGAAATGGTTATCATTTACTTGTTGCTGCGCTATCCTTTCCAGCTCGATGCCTTTGCAATCTATTTTAATGCTGCTCATTAGACATTACAAAATGTTGCGCCCAAATTCTTCATTGTATATATATTTCCTGTGAATGCTCAAGCTCTCCTTTTCCTTATGCAATCAAATCAGAGCCCATATACGATAACCGTCCATGTTAAACAGTTTCGTTTATGCGTTTTACAGTCAACTTATAGCAAGGTTTCTATTTAATTGTTTTATTCCAAAATTAGAAGAAAACGATTAATTATTGTCCATCTCTGTTAGGCACTATGCATGATGTTATTATTCCTTGTGGAATTAATGATGGTCTACATTGAAAATAAAAGATAACGCTGCCGATGATAAGGTGGTATGATCTTTTATATTCTGTTTTGTTTATGTTGCCAATATGCTACCTTTTGCGGTGTCACATTTCTGATATCCCGAATGTTTAGATTAAGTTAGCAAATTAGAAGTCTTCCTATTTTATTTGTATGTGAATTGACTTTTATGAATATTCATATATATATAAGAAATTATATTTATATTTATATAGATTTTTTGTTGAGAATGTTTATATATGTAGGCAAAATTTGTATATATATATATATATATATACAAATGTTAGAAAGCACGTGTTTTGTCTATTAATAAATGGCGACATTGGATAGTAAATTTGGAAATCTTAAATGGGAAGATTTTAGATTATTGATTATGTTAATAAGAAAGTTGGAGATTTAATAGTTATGTTTGGGATTGTTAGTTTGAGTATAGAAGAGATAATATTATATTATTCACTCTCATTCTATATATGGTAATTGATATTCTCATGATTATTTGTTAAAGGAGTAAATAAATAAAAATTAGAGCTGAATCACAAATATAATTACCTTGCAAGTCAGTTAGGAAAAAGTAATCTCGATTGCATTCGCATCGATGTCTCATGCTAATTAGAGTTAAATATTATTATTGCTTATATGGAATTTCAGTGGTGCTTGTGGTATTTGGGTTTCGAAATGATTGTTTATAAGTTAAAATTACTTTTGAATAATAGGAGTCACTTAATAGATCAATGAGATGATCTTTTATTTTCATCACTCAACCAATGATATGTATAGTATGCTGATTTCATGCTCATTTAGGTTATTTACCATTGTTTTACTTAAGTGTTGATTGGTAAAATTAGGAGATTATGGATTTTTGTTACGTGTGGAATTTGTTTGAATAAAAGGAATGTGTTGAAGTGATGTTTCCACTTATATTTTGTATGTAGGTGTGTTGGTTATTGTGAGTTGGTTTTAACAGTGTTGCCTTGGTTGTGATGGCGATCAATCATGAGGATTCCATCTAGATATGACTTTTGTCTTGAGTTAATTTTTGATTTGAAGAGTCTTTATTCATTGGGTTGGTGTTGAAGTTGGCTTGAAGTTGTATCATTGACAACTCTTGTTTCTTCATTTTACCCTCATTTGTGGATTGCCATTCTTTTGGTTTCCAGAGGCTTGAGATGATTGTCAGTTAATGTTCTCTCTTTATGTGCCCTTGATGTGGCAGGCGTTTCGATATCATGATTTTAAAAGGGTTGTACATGAATTGTTGAGTCCTTGTTTATGTGTTTATAGCGAGATGGATAATGCCTCGCGTGGGTTGGTCTTGAGATTACTTGTTTTATCGGATACGGTACAACCCTTGCCTAGTTTGGTTTATGTTAGGGGTCTTAGGGAGAGTGGCTCTTCGTGGGCGCCGGTGCCTCAGGATGAGGAAGGGCTCAGGATAACCCACGAAAGAGTAGTAAACAAGTGATAATCTAAACAATAGATTTAGGGGGTTGGGTAGTTTAAAAACACAAGATAATAAAACGTTGGATTCCTCGGCTATGTACTAGGGCTACCCTAGATTAGTGATAGACTGAGAAGGCCGTGGTTGGCATATTCATAGTCTCGTCTTCATGAGTGACTATTGGCTCCGCATCAGCTACCCTATGGTGCCGGCGCCTCAGTTAGAGGAAGGGCCAGGAGATCCATAGATGGGTGTCGGCGCCTCAGTTGGAGGAAGGGCCAGGAGAATCCTATGAGAGCTATGCGATGACACTCTCCACTTGACACCCTTGTGCTTGGTTGCAGTTGCCTCTGGTTATTGTATCTTTATGTTGTTCTCGAGGGCTAGGGAATCCATAGATGGGTGTCGGCGCCTCGGTTGGAGGAAGTGCCAGGGGATCCCATGAGAGCTATGCGATGACCCTCCCGACTTTACACCCTTGTTCTTGTTTCTTGTCACCTCTGGATATTGTAGTCTTTATGTTGTTTCAGATTCTTGTGGAAATGACTTATGGATGCTCCTTGGTGATTTTCTTAATTGTTGTTGCTTGGGTTAATTGTGATGAGTTTCATAGTTTCATTTGATTTGTTGACTCATGAGTGTTGTTGATTATGTCATTGTAATCCGTGAGTTTCATGATACCTTTGTATGATGTTGAGTCTTGTGGTTCCTTTTTTTTTATGTTCTTGGTTGAGGTCTCTTCTTGTCAGCTCCTTAGCACGGGGGGTCGGTCTTTGGACCCACGTGGTCGGGTGGAACATGCTAAGCACCCCATTGGGTCCCCAGTCGAGGATCGAGAGGTGCAGATTGGTGCTGTTGCAGCGACTCCAGAGTTGTATTTGACTTGGAGCCAGTTACATTACTTTGTTATTATCTTTCCGATGTATCATCTTATCTTGTTATGTGGTTCCTGCTCATATTGGGAAACATGTTTGTATCATTGTAAGACTTGAACAATGTAAAGTAATGAAAAGGATGTGATGTAATATTTATCATTGGTGAACCTTGTGTGGATGGATCCATATCAGACGTTATTCAAAGTATTGTATTTATTTAAGTGAATGGTTCTTGTTGATGGTTTATATATATGCTTTGTCATGGATTAGATTTGGTTTTCATTCTTTATCATTGATGTATGGCATTAAGTTTCGTAATGTATCCTCGTGTACCCCAAGGGACATAAATGATATTGGGTTCATAAAATTAGTTTTCATGACATAACGTTTGTGCATCTCATGCATGTTAGTTTTACTTTAAAAAAAAAATGTGTGGTAATTGTTGCTTGAGTTGTCCTTTGGGGTTCGCACGACGGGGCGTTACAACGTGGTATCAGAGCATAGGTTCATACACTGGGCACTATGTGTGCTCACTATGTAACCTTGCGTTTAGTCCCTGGAGTTTCAAATTCTTTTTTTTGTTGTGTTTGTTGTGAACCTAAGTTTCCTCCGTTAGCTTGTGTCGGGTAGGTGGTGCAGGAAACCGATGGGAAAGGATAGGACCCTCGGTGTAGTGCGCAATGCACCGATATCCTTCCTATCGGGGATGCGCTATGGACCCTTGTATCATTGTATGATGTAGTTTCAAGTGATGTGAATTTTTTTTTGTTGTGTGTGATTATGTCATGCGTGCATGGAATTTTCCTTTTGTTGGCCTTGAGTGATGGATTATGTTTTTCCTAAATCTGTGAAGGTCTGAAATTTTGTCTTTTGTTAAAAATTGTTGTGAGATTTGGTGTTGAATAATGATTGAAGCAGAGTGTTTTGTGTGAAAATGATGATGTTTAATGAGAATATGTGCTAGTGTCGATAATTATGTTGTGTTTTATGGAGATGTGGCATATCAATGGTAAAAGAATCCTCTTGAATGTTTAGTACTAATGTGTTATGTTTCCACCGTAGTTTATGATTTTCAGGTGGTCAGTTTCAAATCTCGAGGATGAAGGTAATTAATTGGTTATGTTTAGCATCTGGACATAATAAAATGTTTTCATTTGATTAGTAATTGTATTAATGATCATTTATGATGTTTCATTGATGATAGTGTGCTAGAAGGACGATGTTGTATCACTCATTTGTGAGAGGCATACAACATTGCAATTCCCTCTACACTAGGTTGATTTGATATATATATGTACTTTGCACGACGTTTGTTTGCATGCAGGATTGCAGGAACTAAGTCTCGATTCCACCTGCATTGTCAGGACAGGGCGAGCATCCTAAACACCCAATGGGTCTGATGTGGAAAATAGGAGCTGACAAGAAGTTTCCCCAACCTGGTTCATCATGCGTCCTTGTGTTTGGCAAGTCATTTTGGGTGCAACTCCGTCACCACTTTCATTTTGGTATCATTTCCTTATTTTTGGATTGTTTAATTTTCCTGGCTTACTTGACGGTGTTTAATTGGTGATTTTGTTATTGTGTGATTGTGCTTATAATTGTTAAGATTATTTTTAGTTTACGGTTTGTGCTTGAGCTCGACTTCCAGGAGTAAGTCGATGCCTAAGGGGGGGAGGATGTAGTGCCCTCTGTTTTGGTCGTCACTATTATTCAAGTAAGTGGTTTGTTGTGCGGTCATGTTGTTATTGAATATGTTCGTTTGAGAATTATGTTGTCACATTGTGTTTCTCGATTCATATGGTTATGGGAATTTGAATTAGGTGATTTAGCGATATCGATTAGCCTGGAGTAATTGAATTAATTGATTTAAAAGGATTGAAAAGAAACCTAAAATGATGATAACTAAAGGAACCATGTTTAAGATGAGATAAGGTGGTTAATTATTTTAATGATTAAAATTAAATAATGTAATTTTAAAATAAAAGGGATAAAGATTTCAAAGCTAGTGAAAATAGAAACAAAACATGGGGGAAAAGATAATTATTTTAATTACTGTATTAAAATAAATAAGAGGATAAGATTGAAACTGTTGTTAAAACAAAAAAATAAAATAAAAATAGAAAAGGTGGAGATTTATTAGTAAAAGAAGATATGGGAGAATTTTATATGGAAATTAAATACTAAAATAGGAAACTAAATCGAATAAAGATAAGGGATAAAGAAATAATATTTTCAAATTGAGTTTTAAAGCAAAAATAAATAAATAAAACAAAGAAAGTAAAAATAAAAACAAAAATCAAAATTAAAAAAAATATACTATCCCAAGTCAACGATAGATGGGGAGTTCTGAAGCCTTTTGCGGGGGGGTAAGATGGCTGAAGGATATCACGGAATGGGGAGTAAAAGCCATGACTACACATCGAATTCCACCCAGGTTTTAGGTACTGCAGCCCTGGTCACATCGGGGGTAGTTATGCTATTTCTGGCAGGCCTAACTACAGTGGCCCTGGTGCTTTTGGCCCACGTATTGATCCTTTTAAGCCCCATATTGATACCTGTAGGAGCCCTCCTTTTTGGGACAGTTGTTGGGCTTTTAACTGTTGTGAGTTTTGGGCTGGCATTAGATGGTTTTACAACTATGTGCATGGCAGGCGTCCTCCTGGTTCTAATCATATAGACTATGCGTGTATGAGGATAATTGATACAGCAAGCCATGCGAAGGACTATGCTTGGGGATGTGGTGGGTTTTTGTAGAGGAAGCTGTGGCATGCTGCCCCTGGAGCTTAAGGAAGATGTCTGTTGCATTGCAGAGCCCTGGTCGCATCTAGATCTGTCATTTATCTTCTGGATGAGGGAACAGAAAATTATTAGAGTATTCTGGGGCAGGCAGCACCGTCATTTCAGGAGGGACGAGGCATTATTCATTCTGAAACATTTAAGTCTCCGGATATGCAAGTCTCCTGGTGTTGAAGGTATGCACTCTAAGCCATTGTTATTTTCACCCCAGAAATTTTCCTTGTGCACCCTATGTGGTTTCTTACTGTCGTTCTCCAACGATTTCTAATATCATTCCATTTTGTCCTATATTGCATGTATCCAAAATATCATGCAACGATCTTTGGTTTAAACAGTATTTAGGCTAGTAGTTGAATCCTTATAATCACCGGCGAAGAAATATATTTTTTTTATTGCCATTCTATGTCTTATAATCAATTTATGAACTTCGCATTGGGAACATGAGTCATAAGACTCGCTTTGTCTTTTTGTTAACTTCGATGTTATCCTGTCCTTGTGTAAATTCAGTGTAATCTGTATTAGTTGGCTAACTGTTGAGTTAGGTGCGCATGCTATGTCTTTGTTCCACCGTTGCATGCATATTTACCAACGCATCTGCTGCTATCAGTTTTGTTCATTTTTTTGTTCCCCACCTTCATGCATTGGTATGCTCTTCTTTGGCTTCGGACATCGCTTGGTATGTGGTATTCCCTCCCTATGGTCAGCGCTGCAAGTCTTGATGTATATGCATTAGAATTAAAGTGGTCCTCACCCACCCAAACTGCGCAACTCCAATATGTATATGCTAGAACACAAGCAAGCTTACAATGCCAGAGTGCTTCATTAATTTGGAGAGCTTCCTTGCGCAATCCATTTGGTGCTTATTCTTTATGCTTGGTACCTGATTTTGCACATGGTGCTTTCCTCCCCTGCGTTTATTTCCCACATTAGTAATGACGACTCCATATCTTGATCTACAATTCTTCTTTCAATCCGGCCTTGATGGTCGCACATACTCTATTCCATAGCTTCCATCATGGAAGTGGTAGCGAACTTGTCTTACACCTGCCAATTACCTTGCTTGAAATTATATTAGTGCAAGCTGCCTATTTTTCAGTCTGTATCATTTAGCATCGCCAATAACCTCCATAAGAGCATTGCCGCAGTTGTAAATGATGGAAATGGTTATCATTTACTTGTTGCGCTATCCTTTCCAGCTCGATGCCTTTGCAATCTATTTTAATGCTGCTCATTAGACATTACAAAATGCTGCGCCCAAATTCTTCATTGTATATATATTTCCTGTGAATGCTCAAGCTCTCCTTTTCCTTATGCAATCAAATCAGAGCCCATATACGATAACCGTCCATGTTAAACAGTTTCGTTTATGCGTTTTACAGTCAACTTATAGCAAGGTTTCTATTTAATTGTTTTATTCCAAAATTAGAAGAAAACGATTAATTATTGTCCATCTCTGTTAGGCACTATGCATGATGTTATTATTCCTTGTGGAATTAATGATGGTCTACATTGAAAATAAAAGATAACGCTGCCGATGATAAGGTGGTATGATCTTTTATATTCTGTTTTGTTTATGTTGCCAATATGCTACCTTTTGCGGTGTCACATTTCTGATATCCCGAATGTTTAGATTAAGTTAGCAAATTAGAAGTCTTCCTATTTTATTTGTATGTGAATTGACTTTTATGAATATTCATATATATATAAGAAATTATATTTATATTTATATAGATTTTTTGTTATGAATGTTTATATATGTAGGCAAAATTTGTATATATATATATATATATATATAGAAATATTAGAAAGCACGTGTTTTGTCTATTAATAAATGGCGACATTGGATAGTAAATTTGGAAATCTTAAATGGGAAGATTTTAGATTATTGATTATGTTAATAAGAAAGTTGGAGATTTAATAGTTATGTTTGGGATTGTTAGTTTGAGTATAGAAGAGATAATATTATATTATTCACTCTCATTCTATATATGGTAATTGATATTCTCATGATTATTTGTTAAAGGAGTAAATAAATAAAAATTAGAGCTGAATCACAAATATAATTACCTTGCAAGTCAGTTAGGAAAAAGTAATCTCGATTGCATTCGCATCGATGTCTCATGCTAATTAGAGTTAAATATTATTATTGCTTATATGGAATTTCAGTGGTGCTTGTGGTATTTGGGTTTCAAAATGATTGTTTATAAGTTAAAATTACTTTTGAATAATAGGAGTCACTTAATAGATCAATGAGATGATCTTTTATTTTCATCACTCAACCAATGATATGTATAGTATGCTGATTTCATGCTCATTTAGGTTATTTACCATTGTTTTACTTAAGTGTTGATTGGTAAAATTAGGAGATTGTGGATTTTTGTTACGTGTGGAATTTGTTTGAATAAAAGGAATGTGTTGAAGTGATGTTTCCACTTATATTTTGTATGTAGGTGTGTTGGTTATTGTGAGTTGGTTTTAACAGTGTTGCCTTGGTTGTGATGGCGATCAATCATGAGGATTCCATCTAGATATGACTTTTGTCTTGAGTTAATTTTTGATTTGAAGAGTCTTTATTCATTGGGTTGGTGTTGAAGTTGGCTTGAAGTTGTATCATTGACAACTCTTGTTTCTTCATTTTACCCTCATTTGTGGATTGCCATTCTTTTGGTTTCCAGAGGCTTGAGATGATTGTCAGTTAATGTTCTCTCTTTATGTGCCCTTGATGTGGCAGGCGTTTCGATATCATGATTTTAAAAGGGTTGTACATGAATTGTTGAGTCCTTGTTTATGTGTTTATAGCGAGATGGATAATGCCTCGCGTGGGTTGGTCTTGAGATTACTTGTTTTATCGGATATGGTACAACCCTTGCCTAGTTTGGTTTATGTTAGGGGTCTTAGGGAGAGTGGCTCTTCGTGGGCGCCGGCGCCTCAGGATGAGGAAGGGCTCAGGATAACCCACGAAAGAGTAGTAAACAAGTGATAACCTAAACAATAGATTTAGGGGGTTGGGTAGTTTAAAAACACAAGATAATAAAACGTTGGATTCCTCGGCTATGCACTAGGGCTACCCTAGACTAGTGATAGACTGAGAAGGCCGTGGTCGGCATAGTCATAGTCTCGTCTTCATGAGTGACTATTGGCTCCGCATCAGCTACCCTATGGTGCCGGCGCCTCAGTTAGGAGGAAGGGCCAGGAGATCCATAGATGGGTGCCGGCGCCTCAGTTGGAGGAAGGGCCAGGAGAATCCCATGAGAGCTATGCGATGACACTCTCCACTTGACACCCTTGTGCTTGGTTGCAGTTGCCTCTGGTTATTGTATCTTTATGTTGTTCTCGAGGGCTAGGGAATCCATAGATGGGTGTCGGCGCCTCGGTTGGAGGAAGTGCCAGGGGATCCCATGAGAGCTATGCGATGACCCTCCCGACTTTACACCCTTGTTCTTGTTTCTTGTCGCCTCTGGATATTGTAGTCTTTATGTTGTTTCAGATTCTTGTGGAAATGACTTATGGATGCTCCTTGGTGATTTTCTTAATTGTTGTTGCTTGGGTTAATTGTGATGAGTTTCATAGTTTCATTTGATTTGTTGACTCATGAGTGTTGTTGATTATGTCATTGTAATCCGTGAGTTTCATGATACCTTTGTATGATGTTGAGTCTTGTGGTTCCTTTTTTTTGATGTTCTTGGTTGAGGTCTCTTCTTGTCAGCTCCTTAGCACGGGGGGTGGGTCTTCGGACCCACGTGGTCGGGTGGAACGTGCTAAGCACCCCATTGGGTCCCCAGTCAAGGATCGAGAGGTGCAGATTGGTGCTGTTGCAGCGACTCCAGAGTTGTATTTGACTTGGAGCCAGTTACATTACTTTGTTATTATCTTTCTGATGTATCATCTTATCTTGTTATGTGGTTCCTGCTCATATTGGGAAACATGTTTGTATCATTGTAAGACTTGAACAATGTAAAGTAATGAAAAGGATGTGATGTAATATTTATCATTGGTGAACCTTGTGTGGATGGATCCATATCAGACGTTATTCAAAGTATTGTATTTATTTAAGTGAATGGTTCTTGTTGATGGTTTATATATATGCTTCGTCATGGATTATATTTGGTTTTCATTCTTTATCATTGATGTATGGCATTAAGTTTCGTAATGTATCCTCGTGTACCCCAAGGGACGTAAATGATATTGGGTTCATAAAATGAGTTTTCATGACATAACTTTTGTGCATCTCATGCATGTTAGTTTTACTTTTAAAAAAAAAATGTGTGGTAATTGTTGCTTGAGTTGTCCTTTGGGGTTCGAACGACGGGGCGTTACTGTGCACCTTACTCTGTTGGGTACCCAATTCTTGTTCGTGGCAACAAGTGCTTCTTAGATGGGGAGCTCATGAGCAGAAATGTACTTTCTTATTTGTATTAGTGGTAACTTTATATATGTATCACTCCTCAATTGTTAATGAGGTGAACAATTGTAATATGTAACTGTACATTTTTACTTGACCTACCTCATTTGGAAAATGAGCATTGTATATGTTATTTCAAATGCAATGTAATTGTACTCTATATCTTTATTGATGTAATTTAAATGTTGTTCAATGTAAGGTTTTAAGTTTATGAAAGTTAATTACATGCAATGCTAAATACTAATGTCATCTATGGGATTTTCAAGTAGTGTGTCGTCGTGTTACTTAGGGATTGTTTGTAATTAGTTAAGTTAATGTTTACTTATAAAAAAGAAAATTGTTACACTTTTGTTGTCATTGCAACATTCTTTAGGTTACAAGATGGGGCATTACAATGTAGCTAATAATGTTGTCATGGAAGAAGTTAAGACATCTATTTTTAGAATTAAAGGTGTCAAATTCCTAGCTCCACATGGTTTTTGTACCTTCTATTTCAAAAAATTTGGAATGTAATGGATGATGAGCTCTATGAAGTGATTTAGGGATCAAAGGAATCATTTTTTTCTTAAAGGCACTCATTGATACTTTCGTAGCACTCATTCCCAAAAAGGATGCTTCTAGAAAACCTAAGGATTTCAAAAATATTTGCTTATGAAATACTATGTACAATATTATCTTAGTTCATCAAGTACTTTTGAAGCAACACAGAAGAAAATGTCATGGTGATCCAAATATCCATGTATGTGAGAGTGCAATAGGAGCATGTTTTGAACAAATATGTCAAATCTTGAGAAATATATACCATGTCAAGCCTAGTCTAGCACATACTGCTCCTTGTCTAGTATTTGTCCCATATCAAATGATGATACCTATCCTTGTGGGCTTCTACAAGTTGAAGATCAACTTTAGAAGTTCAAATACTAGGGTGGAGTTTCATGTTTTGAACTATGAATTTGGAATTCAGTAAAACACAAATATTAGAAGTATAATGAACTTGAAAGTGATAATCAATAAGTACAGTGAACTTGAAAGTGGAATTCAATAAGAACAAACAGATTGATGACAAAATTTTGTAACCTACATGATGTCATTTTATTCCTACACAAATGAACACAACGTCTATACTAAAGTAATTTTTTTTTCCAAATTTTCCATTAACAAGAAAATATTTTACATCATTGTCATGAGTTTACAAGCATGTTTGGTGGAGATCATTGTAAGTATCGTCTGGTAGAAACATCACATATTGCATATATGCTTGCCTATGCTTCACTTGGAGAAATTGAGTTTGGGTGGAATATGTGAATAAATATAAATTGCTATTTTAATATTTATTGTTTTGTCAAGATTTTAACAAAAAAATTAAACATTATATTAAATTGTGCTAATTTTTATTGTGTATATACTTTTTAATAAACTTTCAATTTCCAAAATTAATCAATCAAGCAATAGACCTCTTTATATCACAATATTCTAATATTAAATTTATATATAGAAACAAACACTTTTTTTAACTTAATTTTTTGAAACAAATTAGACATTATATAGCCCTATATCTAACTTTTCATAGTTGAGATTAAAATAGTGATTGGAATAGAATACTGTTTGAATTCATGATTGGAATAAATGTTTTTACTGCTTTTATTCTATTGTTGACATTGTCTTCCCACAAGACCTATTAATTAATGATTGTATGTTTTCACCATCAACAACTTTATTCCATTAAAATTATGTATATTTATGATTGTAGTCTTGATAAGATTGTTTTTGAATTGAAATTATGCACAATGACATATAAAAGCAATCTTTATATCTAATGTTTAATCTAGAAACAATCTATAAAGATTTAGATCCTAAAAAATTCATACCAACTGTTGTACAACAAGTGATCAAATGACTTCCATTCTTTTATAATTGCTTTAAAATAACTATACTACCAAATTCCAACTACCATTTAAAGAAAAAATCCAAAATGATCTAGATTGAACTACTTTGAACCAGTTAGAGCATAACAAGAGCAACAATGATCTTAAGAAAGGAACATCAAACTATTATATTTGTCAGTGGTAATTGATTACATAGGGATTCCTTAGTAGACTTTCTCTCTCAAGTATAGACTTCTCCTAAATAGTTCCCTATATCAGTTAGTGTTACAAAATTCAGATACCAGTCTTCATACAAAAAATAGCAGGGAGGAGACTTGGCATAATGTTCATCTAGTCAGTCAATCACTACTTTCACTAGTGTAAATCCTATGACTTCTCAATTTCCATTATTTTTTTATCTCCTCTTTTGTACGCCATGGAAGCCTCCCTGCAATCAATGTCCACCTACAATGCACAAAAAATCGTAGTTAAAAAACCTAAAAACTGAAAGAAAAAAAACCCACAAACAGAGCATAGTCCTAATCATAATGCAAAAAAAAACCCAGAGAGCAAAGAAGTCAATCTTGCAATTTCACCTGTCACCAAATACCCCATTTGAATTCAATTTGATCAAAACCTACCCCCTATCATATAGGGCACACATATTCTCCTTTGCTCCCTTTGGCTTCCTAATACAAAAGTGTACACCCTCCACACACAATATCTTGTTTAGTAATTTCTAAAAAAAGAAAAGAAAACCTTAATAGCTACACAAAGCACTTATTTTAATGAATAAAATATTAAAATAATCCTTAATGAATAAAATATTTCAACTATATTGGGGTTGGGGCCCTAGCTCGATTGGCTAAACATTTCCTGTTGCAAGGTTGGTTATGAGGTCAAGTCTCCCCCACCCCCGTGGTACTGAAGGGTGTGTCGCGCCATCACCATTGGTCACATTAAAAAGTTAGAAAAAAAAAAAGATTTTAACTATATTAAATTTATCTTCAAGATATAAATTGATAAAAACAAATCAAAACAAAATTTTAAATATTACCCTAACCCTAACACCCATATACAATTATATCATGTCTCTCAACATAATTCATTTAGAATATTGAATATAATGTCATTTAAAATAAAGCACTAAACTAAATTATAGAAACTTCTTTTTTTTTAAAGTTCTTTCATTCTTAAATATTTAAATTTTAGAAACTTCTTATTATGTCTATAATTTCACATATTTTTTAATATCTCATCTTTATAAATAATTATTAAAATAAACCATAATGAATCAAATTTTAAAATAATTCTTGATGAATAAAATATTTCAACTATATTAAATTGATCTTTAAGATATAAATTGATGAAAACAAATCAAAACAAAATTTGAAATATTAACCTGAACCCTAACACCCAAATACAATTATATCATGTCTCTCAACATAATTCATTTAGAATATTGAATATAATCTTGATTTAAAAATAAGCACTAAACTAAATTTAAAATGGAAAAGGTATACAAAAATTTAAAATGAATGACTTAGTTTAATTTGAAAATAAACTTGTTTAACATTACTTAAATTAATTATCTTAAAAATAGATAATTTTTAAAAAAATAAGAGAACTCATTTTAATATAGTAAATTTTGAATGAAGTTTTTATTTTTAAAAATTGATTTATGTTAAAGATATTTATATGAAATATATTAGATTTAAATATTTTTATGTATGTAAAATTTAATTTATTCAAGTCATATTTAAAAAATATTATATAAATTTATAAGATTAAATTATAAAGAATGATTTCATAAAAATTAATTTAAAAGAAGATATTTAGAAAAAAAAAACCATATATTTTTTATAAAAATGTTGGGACATGGGAGGATAAATTATCCTACACTTATTTAGAAATGCTCCAATATTTTTATTCTGCAATTGAGTTTATCCAATTCTATATTTTTAATATAGAAAGAAACAAATGTACTCATGCGCAGTTGAATGGTACTGAATAAATATAACTACTAAAAAAACTAAATGGGAATATTTAAAAAAAGATCATCTTTGAAATTACGCTGACAATTTATCGAATTTCCTTGAGCATGTTGCAGATATTCTTGTGTTCTTTGATGAATAAGGCTTAGAGCACTAACAACCCCACCCAAGAATTGCGCACATCTCTAGAGACAACAACTCCATCATTTGAGTGGAGTAAGAGGCCATCTTTGCTCAATTTTAATTTGCCATCTTTGAATGTTCTCAACTTTGTTGATTGTTGAACATTGTTTCCATAAACCTCACTCCCATCCCTGTAAATGTACTCATATTACATCATAACAAAAAAGTATGTCTAAATCAATCTTTGAATTAACTCTAAAAAATTAATTTCTCTAATTTAGTATAATTTAAACATTGAATTCAATTATTGAATACTTTATTCTTACCATGAATAAAGAAATCTCTAAAAGAAAAACTAAACGAAACAAAAGAAACCCTATGAAAATAGTTATCGCGAAAACGAAAAACCTAACAATATTTTCTGGCGTCCGATTTTCTAGCATCCGATGAATTCCGACGGTAGCAAAAGTAGCACATGACTTCCACTTGCGTGTCATTTTTAATAGAACTTCAAAACTTTATACAGAATATTCTTTCGTTATTTTCACTATATAACGTCTTGATGTAATAACAACTATATATATATATATATATATATATATATATATATATATATATATATATATATATATATATATATATATTCCTTTTTTTTAGTCTTAAAAAAAAATTACTTCTGAAATCAATATGCTTTTATCGTTACCTTAGCCTTTCATTTCTCCTTTAATAAGCTTCCTTAGATACAATTGACGTGCAATATTTTATTTCTTTTAAAAATAGACTATTTTACAATATTAAAAGAAATATTTTTATATCGACAGATTTAAAAATTAAGAATAATATTGACCGACTTTGAGTAATAAACACTCTACAAATTATATTTATATTTGAATAAAAACACATTTTATCATATTAATAAATAATAATAATTAACAAATTTGGATTGTTATTTTAACCTTATTAATCAAGGGGAAATGGTTTTCGTGGAGAACATGATGAGCTATTTCCGACAATAATGTAGTGTTTTTAAATTACTTATAATATTTAAAACAGATTAAATAAATATTTATTATATTTTTATGGAGATACAATAATTTTTTAAATGATTCTTTCATATCAGCTATTTCTCGTCAATTTTTATTATTATTGTTTATATTATTTATTTGATTTATTTAACAGTATTTGATCTAACTTTTCATAGTTTATTATTTAAAAAATAATATATTATATTTTAATATTTCTAAAAAGTATTAATTACTAACAAATATCATCTATAATTTATTATCTTGTATTTTAGTTTTTTAAACATTTTTAGAAATTGTTACAATTTTCTTTCTTAAATGTTTCTAATAATTAGTCCATAGGTTACATATAATGTGAAAAATCTAGATTTGTTTAAGTTTATTTCATTCTTTTTATTTAGTACTTATTAATAATTATTTAATATTTTTATGAGAATACAATAATTTTTTAAAATAATTTTTCACATCAACTCTTTCATGTCACTTTTCTATTATTATTCTTTATTTTATTTATTTGTTTTATTTATTAATATTTAATCTATATGTTATTATTTATTATTTAAAAAATAATATATTTTATTTTAATAGTTGTAAGAAAGTAATAATTATGACAAATATCATTCATAAGTTTTAATATTTTTACAACTTTTTACAATATTCTTTCTTCAATGTTCTTAAAAATTATATAACTCTTTTATGTCAATTTTGTTATTATTGTCTACATTATTATTATCTTTATATAATATTCAATCTAAATTTTTATGGGGTTGGGGCCCTAGCTCGGTTGGCTAAATCTTTTTTGTTGCAGGAGGTTGGTCACGAGCTCTAGTCTCCCCCAACCCCATGGTACTAGAGGGCATGTCGTGCCAGTGCTGCTAGTCACGTTAAAAAGTTTACCCAGCACACCGCAGTTTATAGGTGGTCGTGCTACTCGATTCCTGCAGTCTAAAAATTAAAAAAAAACATCTAAATTTTTATAATTTATAATATAAAAAGTACATATTCTATGTTTTTGCTTAGATAAGAAGGGGAAGGGTCTTGATCCTGTGGTACAAAGCAAAGACAACAAACAGAGAAACAAACAAGGAAAGGCAACACCTGCCACCACTAGAAAACAGTAGCAGACAGCCTAACTAAAGCCAAAATTGGCACGCAGGACAAGTAACCAAATATTATTTAGTACATATTCTATGTTAATATTTGTAGGAAAAAATAATTACTAACAAATATCATTTATAATTTATTTTCTTGTATAATATATTTTTTAATATTTTCAGAAATTTCTTCAATCTTCTTTCATCTTTGTTTCAAATAATTATATTACTAGCAATCACACTTTGTTGTGCAATGGGTATGCCGAAGAGGTTTGGAAGGTAAATTAATAAAATTTTGGCCCTTTTTTGCATACATTTTTATAGTACATATTCAATTAGTAGGAAATTTAGAAAATGGTGTTGCTCGTACAAAAAAGGTCTCAATAGAGAAGTGATAGCTTCATAAACTATGCATCCACTTACAATGATCCAAACAGAACTGATAAAACCTATGAATCATGAAGATAATCATAATCCATTACCAATAGGCTCATGTGACATTTGCAATAGTGAGAGAGAGGGAGAGAGGGTGAGAGATGGATCGAAAGAGGGAGAGATAAAATAGAAAAGAACAAGAGAGAGAGGGGAAAGGAGATAGAGAAAGAGAGGAAGATAAACATATAGATATAGATATAGATATAGATACAGATATAGCTACAGATAAAAATATGAAGTAGAGGGAGATAGATATAGAGACAAAATTGGAGATAAAGAAGGAGAGGGATATGGAGGAGAGGGAGGAAGATATATATA
>VDFB02000013.1:100825083-100906691 GCA_007258455.2 Sequoia sempervirens
AACGATGGATTTTGCAGCCAGGTTCCTGCCAGACATTTCTTCCTTGTTCAGTAGGCTTTCCGATGAATTCTTCAGATCAGTCTCAGCATCACCCGGTCATCCGGAAATCAGTGTCGAAGTTGGCCAATCGTAACAGTGCTGTCAGCTATTAAATAGGGAGTTAGTAAAAAATGAAGTATCTTGAGCAAATGGACGCCTATGTGCTCAAAAGATGACTTTTTAGAATCGTTGAAGTCTCACGATGAATCTCAGAGCTTCACCCGGGTTGTCAACTGAAGTTCCAAATTTGCTTATTTATAAATAGCAATTTTCTATTTTTAGCACCCTTGCTAATTGCATGATAATAAATATTTTATTATTATTTGAGCTTCCAGTCAGTGGCAGTGCAACTGAAGGGCAACCAATCGGAGGACTTCTATTATTGTCAGGGTTTTGAATTCTTGCAGTTGTCAGATTAATGCGAATTTCATCTTCTTTAAGCATGGCGCCTTCTTCATTTATCATTCATATTTTCAAGAGAATTCGTATTTTTCAAGGAGATTCATATTTTCTTCAAAGGGAAAATCGTCATTCTCAAAGGCAAATTTTGTCAAAGGAAATTCATAATTTTGAAGCAAAATTCGTTTTTCTTCAAGGCAAAGGCGTATTTTCAAGCAAAATTCGTTTTTCTTCATTCACAAGGCGTATTTTCAAGGGAGATTCGTATTTCTCAAACAAAGGCAGATTTTTCATCTATTTGCAAAGGCGATTTCTCCAATCACATTCTTTTGCAGGTTAAAGTTCACAGTTCTCAGCAATTCAAAGAAATCTTGAGCGATTTTCACAGAAGAAGACATACAAAAACCGTCTTTTTCCTCCTTGGTTCTCAGATTTCTCTCAGTTTTCAATTCGCATGTTCCTAAAATTGGCAAACTCGACAAGTCTCAACATCTGGATCATTTTCATATAGCTTCCTCGAATTAAAATCGCGGCGCTTTGATTTTTTTTTTCAGAATTTTAACTCCAGAAAGCATCAGCTTCGAAGTTTCTAATTTTCAACCGAAAAGTCTTTGCATGGTTGAGTAGAAGTTAGATTTTCGCGATTTCATCACCGGGTTGTCTTTAGAATCTTCTTCGACAAAACCCATATCTCGCATTTAAAAATAACTCTCTTTTGAAAGGCTATTTTTAGCCTCGCCAGGTATTTTTTAGTTTTCGAAAAAGTTGTCAATATAGCCGTTCACAAATAACGCGAAGCCAGATTACAAAGACACACATAATCAATTCAAGACCAAATCGTCTTAATTCATGATTTCGCTAGGTGCCGAGTCCGACGGTATCGTCGCAGAAGAGATGTTGGCTATCACTTCGCCACGGAGCCGCCAAAGTTACCAGTCAGTGAAATGCTAGGTTGAGTGTGCAAAGATTGCCAAGATTGCTCAAGTTGCTGACATTCAGATGTTGACGCAGTTAACAATCTTGTTGAGGGATTGGTTGCTTGAGATCGCGACCAGTAGACTTCAATTTCCACCTCTCAGGATAGACATTACACACAGGAGTTAACTTGATGTTACCCTTTCAAGTTAACTGGCTGTCTCACCTCATGCATATCTATTCTGAGATTCACCTTGTTTACTTGGAGTTTCTTTTAGGGTTTTACGTTAACTGATGGTAGTCTTCCAGTTAACTCGCTTTCAATAAGGACGTGCATGCTCGCACAATTGTCCATTTTTAGATTAGATGTTTCAGTTAACTGATGGTAGTTTCCCAGTTGACTGTATAGTTTACTTCATTAGGGTTTGGCAGCAAATCTTGCATGCATTGCAAGAACTATAGATGACTCAAGGTGATTTTAGGGTTCCCTACACCTTGATGTATATAAATAAGAGCTTTTGCTCATTTGTAAATAACTTTTGCTTGAGAGAGAAATATATGCTGCGCCTACCTTGCCCTCAATATTGCTCTTTTGGTATTTGTTCATGTGTCTTCGCTATTATGATTAAGTGTTATGCCACATAGGGTTTCATGCAATTGTAATGGTGGATTCTTTATGTCTTGTGAATCTTTTATCATTTCAATCAAGTGTTATGCCACATAGGGTTTCGTGAGATTGTGATGATAAAATCATTTTGTGAAGTCTTTACTACTTTCAATCAAGTGTTATGCCACATAGGGTTCCATAAGATTGGCGTGGTAAATTCCTCCCATAGTTAGATCTGTTTGAACATATTTACCATTGAGGTCAATTGTTATGCCACATAGGGTTTCAAGAGATTGAGATGATAAATCTGTTTTATGTTAATTTACCATTGTGATCAATCGTTATGCCACATAGGGTTTCGAGAAATTACGGTGATAAATCTGTTTGTGAATCTTTATCATTATAGTCAAAGGTTATGCCACATAGGGTTTCGTGAGGTTGTGATGATAAAGGTTGTTTTGTGAAGACTTTACTATTTCGATCAAGTGTTATGCCACACAGGGTTCCATAAGGTTGTCTTGGTAAATTCTTAAATCTGTTTTGTGCCCAATAAGCTTGTTTAGATTGAGATAATAGTTGCGCCACCTTGCCTTCAAGTAGAGAATCTAAACTCGTTTATCGTCCAATAGTCATCCCTGCTCCATTTCCTCATGCTTTGTTTTCTTGAGGAAACTGGATAGATTTAAAGTAGTTAGCTTAGTTGTAGTTAATGATCTGCGAAACCAGAAAATCCTTAGCTGCAACGTTCTTGGTTTTTCTTAACCTTGTGCCTCTTCTAGCTGAGAACAAAAAGATAGGACATAGATTACTTTTCTTTTCCATGCATTCCAGCACAACGAGGGAGCTTCCCCTCCTAATTTGAAGAGCACTCATTGCGTAGTGTACATAGCTGTCCGTACAAACCTGCACTCGAGGTGTTAGATTTGACGCCAACAAGGCATTCACTGCACATTGGCTGCAGCCTGCAGGGAATTCTGCTACTAGTTTAGAGATAGAGACATGTTTGCATCACAGAACTACAATAAGTTTCATCACATCTTCATTTCTTTCATCATACTATTTCCTTTGGATAAAGTCCAACGTATTCAAGGTCTAAAAGTTGTTGTATCTAGCAGAGATGTTTTCAACTTCTCAAAGCTACTCTTCCAAATGTCTGCAACAATTATATGATTTATAATCAAATGTGCATTTGTTAGTGGTTGTCCATAGGATTGAGGATCATTTTTAAAGCTCATACCTTTTACACACACTCGTCTAGGAAATTGGAGGAAGCATTTTCCTTGATGAATTATAAACAATTACACAGTTTGGAAAGGAAGCTGTATACTCCCAATTGGAGATTCAATAGCAACATTTGCTTTGGAATGGACCGTGCAAGAAGAGAGGAATTTTGGGGTACCCATTTGACACTAAACAGACAGGAGAGGAAGTATGGTTGTTTAGGTCTCATACACATACTATCTTACATGGCTACAAAAATCTCACAAATGAAGCCCCAGATAGTGCAGTAGTTAGTGAGTGAAACCAAGTGATATGCTTTTGTGAAGAGGCATGAAGTAGCTCAAAAAATGTTATGTTATTTTTATCTTTTGTAGAACATTTTGTGCGATCCCACAATTAACTAGAACTGGAAAATTATGTCCTATTGGCCTCAACATGGGCACACATAACAAAAATGGAGTGGTAGTTACCATTTAGATTGGACCAAAAATTGAATCTGAATTGCACTTGATGAAATTGGAATCACAGTGTTTGTAAGATTTTGGTCTGAGTCTACTGTTGAACTTGCAGCATTATAATGAATGAACAATTCAGAATTAGTACATGGAACTTTCAAATAGTGTTCCACGGGGACGCGTCCCCCCCCTTTTTCCTGTCCCCCCGTCCCAGACGTTTCGAGGACTTGGAGACGCCAAGGGGACGTCCCCCCCGCCATCCCTCCACCGCCGTCGCGACGTGAGAAACGTCTCAGAGACACGGGAGACATCTGGGCGTCTTTGAGACGTCTCAGGGATGCCCAAGCGTCCCTCGAGCGTCTCAGAGACGCCTAGACGTCTCCTGCACTGGGACGTTATTAAAAGTCAATTTTTAAAAAAATTCTTTATTCTTTATTGGTCTTTGTTCCTGGGGTCGAACCCTAAAGGCTTGTGGGACCCATCTCAAAGCTTCTAAATGAAATAAAAGTCTCTAATTGCTCATTTTTTTACTCACATATGCATTTGATGTTTTGCAGCAGCTAGGTGAAGAAAAGGAAAACCAGTGAGAAGAGTGAGCAAAAGAGTGAGTTTGAGGTGCTGCAAGTGCAAGAAGGGTGAGAAAGAGAAAGAAGAAGAAAAGGAGGAGCATTCTACACCAATTTTTAAGGATTTTTCAAGCACAAGGTAGGGTTTTATGACTGTTTTTCTTAATTTTTTCAAAAAAAAATTGTTTTGTTTTCCAAGTTTTTACATTCATTTTGAAAATGTAGTTTGATGTTTGAAATGGGCATTGAAATGAAAATCAAAACATGAATATTCATTTGCAGCCACATGTCTATGAAATTATGATTAAAAAATTAATCATAATTTCATATACATGGTTGCAAATGCATATTCATATTTTTAATTTTCATTTCAAGGCTCATTGTTCTTTTTTTCATCTTTCCATTAAGATTCATCATGAAATTTTAAAATTTTATTTTCAAATTTGTTAAACTAGGCTGAAACTAGGCACTTATAGAATTTGTTTGTTTATTGCAGTGTCACCATGAGCTCTCATGACATCAACATGAGTGAGGATGAGGTTCATTCACATAGTGATGCTGATCCTGAATATGACCCTGAGGCTGAGGGGGATGACCATGGGGTTGAGCATGAAGTCCAAACTAGTTCCATGGCAAGTGAAGCAAGTACTTTAAATTGCCCTTCTGCACTATTGGCAAAGTATGCTAGGGGTCCTTTTGATCCCAATTCCCCTCTCAAACAATTTGCAACAAAAGATCTAAGCAGGCAACCGCAAGGGGCAACATCTGGTGGCACAAGGAGGTGGAAGTGCAACTTTTGTGGTGTGGGGTGGTATGGCAACATCACTATAGTTAATGCACACCTTCTTTTCACTAAAGGAAAAGGTGTGGGGATATGTCATTTTTTGATAAAACCAGAAAACCTGAAATTCAAAGTTGAAATAAATAAGTTATGGGGTGTCCCTGATGATATTCCAGTTGCACCTGTGCCTACTACTTTGTCTCAAAGGACACAACTTCAGCATAGCCAGCAACAGAGATCTAGCCATACTTTGCAGACGAGAGTAGGAGGGACACCAGGTTCTTCTTCTAGTGCCTATGCAGGAGAGGGGAGGGGGAAACGGAAATTGCAAAGTCAAACTCAAAATAACCCCATTGTAGATTTGTTTAATGTGCAGCTCAAGGATGAGATAATGATGCCATTGGCAAGTTCTTCTTTGCCAATGGCATCTTGTTTCATGTTGCCCGATCTCCTTATTTTAAGGATATGATATCGATGGTGGCAAAGGGAGGACCATCATATGTGCCACCAGGTGAGACGAAATTGAGGACCACGATCTTGGATAAGAACTATTCCAAGATCAATTTGTTGATGGAGAAGATGAAGGAGTGTTGGGTTAAGACAGGATGCAGCATAGTCATGGATGGGTGGACGGACATTAGCCATCGTCCACTCATTAACATCATGGTTACATGTACTGAGGGCCCATATTTTCTTAAGGCAGTTGATTGTTCAGGGCATCGCAAAGATGCTGATTTTCAGTTTGAGGTTCTCAGGGATGCTATTGAGGAGGTTGGGCCACAAAATGTGGTCCAAGTTGTGACAGATGTTGCACATGTGTGCAAAGCTGCAGGGAGACTTGTTGAGGCTACTTATAGGCATATTTGGTGGACCCCATGTTGTGTGCATGCCATGAACAATGCACTCAAGGACATGGGAAAGATTGAATGGATTAGAGCAGTGGTTCATGATGCGAGAGATGTGCAGATGTTTATCTGCAACCACCACACATCACATGCACTCTTCAGGACCTTCGCTAAGAAGGAGTTCCTGAAACCTACTGATACGAGATATGCTTCCTATTTCATTCTCTTAGACAGAATGATTGAGTTGCAAGAGGCACTGCAACTCATGGTCATGACAGCAGATTGGAGTAGGTGGGCCGAGTCTAAGACAGAGCAGGGAGGAGGGTGAAGGATACAGTGAAGAGTGATGTGTTCTGGGCTGATGCAAAATATATTGTCGCCATCATTAAACCAGTTTTCCAGGTTATCAGGTATGGGGATGCGGATGCACCTAGCCTTGGAGAGGTGTATGAGTGCATCGATTCTATGCTTGATCAGATGAGGGTTGTTGTGCGAGAGAGGGACCCTACATTAGCATTCTACCACGAGCACATTCAGCCAATCATTCATAGGAGATGGGAGAAGCTCAACACTCCCTTGCACATGGCAGCCTATGCACTTAATCCTAAGTGGTACTTGACTAGGCCTAGTAGAGTAACACCGATAGAGGATGCTGGAAGAGGATGAAGCTCATGAATCCCTTCACTTTGAATCCCTCTATCTATTAGATTCTCGATGTTAGGAAGCCCAATGCAAAACTTCTTCCTCATTAATTTCATGGCTGGTCTCTGGATTATTGTTATCAGTGTTAGCCTCCTTAACATAAATCTCTTTGAACTCTTCATCCTGTGGGAATTGTTCGATAGGAAGGACCTGAGGCATCACAACTCCCGTCGAAACCTCCAAAAATCTACCTTCTTTCTTTCCAACCAACCTTTTTTTTTTAGCTGCATATTGATAGATTTATTTATCAGAAGGTTCCTGTCATACTATTCTTTTAGTGTGTAGAAGCTCAACAATTCTGGTTGTTTGAAAGGAATGTGTTTCAAATCAATTTACACCTCTGCACTTTCTCGAGTTAGATTTTTCCTTCTCTCAAAGTATTCCCACTCTTCATGTCTCATGCTTTGGAACCCCCTTGGGTTGTAGTCCCACTTATCGTAGATGAGGACCATGCCTAAGGCTACCAATAGATCCATGATCTCATCCTCACAAAATTGCTTCATCAATGATACTCGATTGTTAGCAATATTTAGGGGAATTAGATATAACCTCATTTTGTTTCTTCTAGCACCATAGATCTTGTCGACAATGGTCACCTGGCGGCATGCCTCCAATGCGAAGACTTTGTTTGTTACAAATTTGGGGAGTCAGAAAGACTCATAAGCCGTGGAATCTGATAAATATGAAGTTCACACCTAGGAAATAATCCACTAGGTTTAGCGAGATTCTCATCCATTGTAGGACCTTAGGAGAGAAGCAACCAATAGGGTGAGGGAACAATTCTTGAAGCACCAGCCTCAAAAAGTGATCCACAAAACCAATAATATGCCCTTGTTCTAGAAAGTACATGGGTCCACATAGAAACTAGCTAGAGATAGCCCCTTTCATCTACTCTAGATATTGGTACATTTCTCCTTAGCCATTGATGATTTTGATGCAAGACTAAATGAGCCAAGAAAGAAGAATACCTAAATTTGGAATCACTTTCGTAATTCTTCAGCTAGTTCAACATGTTTCCAGCTATTAGTTTAGCAAAATCATAGTGCCTCCATTTATTTTTTCGTTTTAGTGTGAAAGCTAAGCCAAACTAAAAAGGAAGAACCTAAACATCATCATAAAGACCAAAAACCTAGGCTAGGATCAAGAATACTAACTACGTGTCCATCTTGAATTTATCTTATGAAAGGGGAAAAGGAAGATACCTCTTTCTGGCCATTCCTTTGTTTCTTCTTCATAAAAAATTGTTCTTTTGGCCATTTCTTCCCTGAAGAGATCCATCATTTCTTCATCAAAAGGCTCTACATCCCAGGCCATAGAGATGCACAACATGTCCCATATGGCTTGAGCATAAATAGTAACCCTAATCCCACCATTTTGCATGACCCCTGTTACCTTGTCGAATCTCATTGCACATGCATTGACTAACTATGGGCATGGGTGCACAACAAGAAACATGAATTGTGGAAAACCACAATCCCAGAGCCAAAGTGCAAAACCCTCGACTGTCCCATACTTTTACTTTCTCTGAAATGCACCTTCTCTGAGATTTTTAGGGTTAACCGACAACCTCGGGTCAAAAACATTGTCAGCAATATCTTGCACTACCTCTCTTTTTACAGGCTTATCAACTGGCACCTTCTTGTAGAATTTATAAGGTCTCTCCTCCATTGCCGGGGTGTTGGAGAATGACTTTCGCCCAGAAACATTGGCATAGCCAAGTCATTGACTTGAAGCTGCGACTTGTCTTCTAGAGGTTGAGGGTTCCGTATGACTGTATCAAGAAGTTGTAGATAATTCTTTAGGGATAACAACCACTTGAATTTTTCTTGAAAAGGAAAACCTACTTTTGAGTGCAATTAATTCTTTTTCTTGTAAATGTAGTTAAGACTACACTATTACTATTGGTCCATTAAATTCCACCACCGATGGGATACATGTGAACATAAGATCTGTATTCCTTAGGAATGTTGAGAATGCCACTAGGATAGAATTAGTACATTCTCCTCACTACCTCTTTTACAAATAAATTCGTTGCATTGAAGCGCATGCCTTTTTCTATTTTGAATGTGTTGAAGTTGTGCAAGGTACTCCCTGAAAATATGTGACCATTAATTTTTCAGATTTTTTAGCACGTTAATCTATGTCTTTTCTCACTAGTAAGCTGGATGGCATTGGTGATATCAAAGGACGCATGTCAACAATCAATGTATGAGAGAATTTACTCCCAGCACCCAAATTTATTTCTCAAGGCATTCCATTAGATCCTCCATATGATTTATCTACCTTGCTCCATTCTTCCTTCAAATTTTCCCATTACCTTCTGGCCAAAAATGGACTTTCCATTGGTTGAGATTGCCGACTCATCTTTCTATATATAGCCATGCCACCTTTTGCAACATTCATTCGAACATATAGTATTTTAAGTTAGCTATCCTTCCACTTATTCTCATTCCACCATAATTCGTTGCTTTATTAGAATGTCTGCTGGTTTAGGCACTCCCATCTGACTCTTTCCTAGGAGATCACAATATTGCTTGTTGGGAGAGATTACTAGTGACCGAATCAAGTGCTTGGTGAATAAATGTGACCCCCTTGTCATGACTACATTCAAATGGGTGGTTGGCATAGATTTCATTATCGACAAGAACCACCTCCAGAGCAATTGCAACATGCTTTCTTGCTTTGTGGCCTCATTGCTAGACCTGAATGTGTCCAAGCCTATGATAATTGAACTATGCCATGAGATGTTCAACACCTCATTGATGGAAGGGCTTGGTGAGATAGTGCAAGTGGCCATCCCTGGTATTGGTATTCCAAGCACTATGGACCTATTTAGGAACATTCATTTTGGCATAGATGTACCCTAGTCGCCCTTCCTTTCTGATTTCTACACCATAGATGTCAAGATGCACCACTACTCTTCTCAGCTAGTGACCAATTTTCTGCTATGGGAGTATGGTGTGGAGTGGGCTCCAAGACTGCCCTAGAGGAAGCACTTCGACTTCCTAGTGCAAAGTTGCAATGAGTAGGTGTTTAGCCTATGTTTTGGAGTTCACGTCCATTGTGTTTTCAGTCCCCCTTTTGCAACCTGACATACAAGGAGAAGAAGAGGAAGAGAATAAGAAGAAGAAGAAATAAGACTTGATAATGAGCCTTTACGACATCCTAGGCGATAGTTGGAGGCCTTTTCTGACCATTTTTGCATGTTGCCTCCTCTTTTGATCTTTTGGCTTCATAAATCCTTTTGGGTTTTCTCGAGAGAGCCTTATGTTTAAATCTAAGCCTCAAGCTTACATTATATGTAAATTTTTTGATAAATATAATATAATAGAACCTTTTTCTTTTTTTAGTGTTCTTCAGTTGCTTTATTCTCAAAATTTTGAAATATTTAATTTTTTTTTTTACATATGGTACATAACTATATAAAAATTTCTAAAGAATGGTGAATTTTAATAGAAAATATTTAGATAAATACCATTCACTAGTATATCTAAAGCATTTCCTTCCATATCATCAAGCTCGTATGTATTCTTTTATTTGCATGTGTTGATTTGGAAAAGTCCTTTCCACAGTGCTTGAAATTTTGTATGTTTCCTTGGTTTTGCAATATGTTCATCATACTTTGGCACTAAGCTCCCTTCTTTGAATTCTGGGTTGGAAGTCTTTTTGTGAAACCATCGCTTGACTTTCTATTGGTGATTGATCATGGCTCCATGAGATTTTTCTTTGTCTTCCTCCAATTTGAGGATTTTTTCCAACCATACTTCCATTCCACCATTTTCTTCAATCTCTAAGGCTTTTAGTAGTTTTAAAGTAGGAATTTTTATGGAAATGGGTATCACTACCTATTTTTCGTACACCAAATTGTAAGGGGAAGTCTTCAGAATCTGCTTGGGGGTAATTCGGTCTGCCCATAGAGCAGTTCATAAATGCTTGTTCTAATCTCTGTCATTTTGAACCAATACGTTTGATTAACCTAATTAGGTTTTTGTTGGAATTTTCTAACCCCTTCCATTTGGGGTAGTAAATTGATGAAGTTTTAAGGAGAATTCCATGTTTGATAGCAAAATTTGGCATCCCTAACCCAACAAAATCCTGGGCATTATCAGATATGATGGTTTTGGGAAAACCAAACTTGGCCATTATTTGTTCAAGGAAACTAACAATTCCCCCCTCTGTTACATTCTTTAGGGCTATGACCTCCATCCACTTTATAAAGTAATCAGTCATTGTGAGGATCCACTTGTTTCCAACACTAGAAATAGGATATATCATGCCAATAGAATCCAAAACCCATTGGGCAAAGGGTTCCTTGGTTACAATCGGGCTCAAGGTTAAAGCAACATTATTTCTCTTGCCAACAAAATATTGGCACTGTGTACACTTCTACTCTAGATGATGGTCTTTGGAAAAAATCAAGGGCCAATAATATCCTATCCACATTATATTTAAAGTGGTGGTCTTGGTGGAAAAATGTCCACCCTCAGGACTATGATGAAATTTGTTAAGAACTCTTTCTGGCTGTAGGTTGTCGAGACATCAAAGTAGCACAACATCATAATTTCTCTTAAATGGTACATCCTTAATTAATACATACTTGGAATCTTGCAATCAGTAGTATCTTATCTTATTGAACAAAAGGCTGGTTGGGTAATATTCCTTCTACATATACCATGTCTGATCAACTACCCAAGACTCTTCAGACTTGAATTGGTTTGAGTAGATTTGGTTGGTCTCCTTTTCAGCCACAAGACTCATTTCCTATATGATGTATTCACACAGACCTCTTCCCCAAACCAACTTGGTTGGTTTAATATCCAAATCATACTCTAGGATCTTAGTGATCTAATTTTCTCTTTTTTTTGTGATCTCACCTTCTGTGATGTATTCCTGCACACTGGGATGTGCTACAAGGATAGTGATCTTGTTGGCTGACACCAAGTGTTGGAACTTTTTTAAACTTTTAACTATGGAAAAATCTTTCTTTTCTATAAATTTATACCTAACCTCATAACCTTTCAAGGTTCTTGAATGGAATGCAATAGGGTGTTCTTCATCATTTTGATCTCCTTTCTAAGTAAGCACTAAAGTTGTACTATCCTGACCACTATATACATAAAGTAGGAATTCTTTGGAAAAATCTGGATTAACTAAGACTGGAGTAGCATAAATCACTATCTTTATTTTCTCAAAAAATTCTTTTCCTTCAGGGGTCCACTTGAACAAAAAAATATTTTTAAGCATTAGTGTGATAGGCCTCACAATACCAGAAAATTGTGAAATGAACCTGCTGATGAAATTGATATTTCTTAAAAATGACTGGAGTCCTTTCTGGTTTACTGGCAGGGGTAATTCCATTATAGATCTAACCCTTTTGGGATCTATTTCTATTCCCTCTTTAGACACCTAAAAGCCAAGTAGCTTACCTTGAGCCACTCTAAAGACACATTTCTTGGGATTTAGAGAAATCTCGAACTATTGGAATTTCTAGAACACATTTTCAAGATGATCGAAGTGGTCATCCTTTAATTTTTAAAAGACAGTTAGGTCATCCAAATATATCAAAATAATTAGGTTAATTAAGCCTTGAAAAGGAATATCCATTTCTCGTTGAAAAGTTGCACCAACATTTGACATTCTAAATGATCTTGGCATATGTGAATGTTCCCTACTTAGTGGTAAACATTGTTTTATTTTGGTCACTCTCCTTTACATATACCTGGTTATATCCCAAAACCACATCAAGTAATGAGAACATTTCAGATCTGATCACTGTCTGTAAAATTTTCCCCATTGATGACAAGAGGTAATGGTCCTTCAATGAGGCCTTGTTCAAGTCCCAAAAATTGAAACAAAGTCTGATGTCACCATTCTTCTTTTAGACTAGTACCGGATTTGACACCTAGGTGGAATGTTTGATCGGATATATGATTCTTGACTTGACCAACTTCGTGAGCTCCTGTACCATCAATGGTTCAACCTTTAGGTTGAATGGCCTTTGCTTCTATTGGACAAGCTTGGGACCTTCCTCTAAGTCAATGGTATGCTAAATTATACCTGAGCCATAACCCTAAGATCATCATATGTCCAGGCCATAACTCTGTCGTACTCGTAGTACAAATCCCTTAATCTTTCCTTATCTTTCCATGGAACCTCTTTTCTAACTTTCAACTTTCTGCCACTTCCAACATCAAGCTCTTCATAATATATTTCATCTGTAGTGAACCTTTGCTTTCCATTTCTTCCATCTTCACAATAAAAAAGGTTCTTGAGGGAAATCAACCCTCTGGGAAGCTTGTTCCCTTTTAATTGGATGACATGCCCTTTGGAAAATTCTACTCCTAGGGATGAATAGTTGAGAACCATCCCTCCATTTTGTATGAAGGTAGCAATCTGAGTGTCTTCATAAAAAATTGTCAATTTTTTTCATTGTCGAGAATTGAGGGTCGAACGATAACATGTACTACATTTTTCTTGGACAATTCAGAGATTGGTTCAAACTGTGACCCAATAGATGCCATCTAATCAATGGCAATATTCTCAGACTGAGGAATAAGTTGTATATTGGAGGCTTCAAAACTCTCAATCAGGTCCCAAATTTTATGTCTATATGACTTCATTTAGATATTCTTTGCAATTGCTTAACCATGGAATTGGCTCACCTCCATCTTTGAATCTTTGAAAGCTTGCACTCTCTTTATACCCATCCTTTCTACAAGGATTAGACCATGGACCAGGGCCTCATATTCAACATCATTAATTGAGAATGAGAACAAAAAATGGTAAGCTTTGAGAGTTTCAGATGCCATTAGAGATAGTAATAAAAAATCCACTCCAGAGTCAGCTTTACACTTGCAACTGTCAAAATATAGGGTCCATAGATGATTATCAGAAAGGTCATCGTATTTCTCCTGATCCTTCATTAGTTTCAAAAAAATTGATCACCATAAAAAATTACATAGGTGCCTAGCTCTGTAGCATGGAAATTTCCGAACGGATTGGAATCAATGAATTGGTTGAACAAAAATTCTTCCTCAGGAGTCTACTCACTTGTATCATCTTCATCCTCTAGAATTTCTACATAATATTTCTCCTGTTGAGAAATGGAAGTATGTGTAGCTTCAAAGCATAGGACTACATTGTCCGCAATGTGTTCGAGATGTAAAGATTCAGAAAGAATCTTCATCTTTTCCCCTTGCTTGGTTCTCAATATCAGGTGGGGCCAGTCAAGTGCTAGGTATCTGTCAAGCTTGGTGGTGAAATATCTTGATAGACACATTCTAAAGACCAGTGGAATGTCTATCACTACTACTTCTTGTGTGACTACTTGACTTGGGCATGAGAAGAGGGTCAGAGATAGAACTTTTATCCGACCAATGGTCAAAACCTTCTTCCTGTCTAGTTGCATGATTCCATTTTCAAGGGGCTCATACTTAAGCTTCAAAGCATCCACCACTTGTTTTGGAATGAAAGTTGTATTGGCTCCTGAATCGATCATATTATTATGCAAAATATTATCTCCCACAATAAGTGTTAAAAAGAAAGGTGTGGGCTTTGGATTGCTTACTGCTTTCTCCTTTGCATTGTTCACATTGTTTGCATACATTGCAACTTTTGGCACTTGAGGTTTTGATGTGGGTACCTTATCTTTTCTTTGATTGCATATCAGAGCTACTCCCATCTGAGGCATTTTCTCTTATTTATTTAATGCTTCCCGAAGTAGAGTCTTTTTTTTGAGAATAGATATGACATCCCACAATGATACACTAGTAAGCGCCTTCTTCAATTGCTCCACCACGTTAAGTGTCACGGGGTTTTGGGCCTTAGGCTTAAATTGTGGTATCTCCCTTGTTTTTGAAAGAATTTTTTTTGATGTGACTTGGCTTGACGTTTCACTCGTCTCTTTCTCAGGCATTAGTAGATTATGAGACTGTGGGACATGACACGTGATAGGTAGTCGCAACTGCTTCTCTTGCGGTGGCAGTTGACATGACTGAGGTTGTGGTTGAGGTTGTTGTACATATTCTCTGGTGAGCTTTCTTTTAAACCTTGTGTTGTAATCTGACTGCACTTGTGGATCGCTAGTTGTTGGATATTCATTTGCGAATACCGCATCTTCTTCCTCCATACATGAGAACAACACTTGAGTAGGCAGAATGTCTATCTCCTACTCTAGGGACATCCCTTGAATTTGTGCTCTAAAAAAAGCATTCTCCATTTTGGAAGACTCATATTTGTCCACACTTGGGAGCACACCTTTGCTTGTTTTTTTTTTCATTCTTTTTTGCATATTTCCCCTAGGGAAATTTTAGGGAAGATGACTATCCCTGCATGGGAAACACCATACATTCTCTTATTCTACCAAATTGTTCTAGCCTGGGATCATTTCTCTACTTTGGCTGTATTCTATCGTCTGAAGTGGCATGGTGACTAGAACTATCTGGTTTTTGGATGTCGCCTATTGGCCCCCTCCTCAGGAAAACCCCTGTTATGTATTTTGTTGATAGGATGGACTGATTCCACCATAGGTCTAAGTGCTTAGCTTTGGAGGCATCACCTACTACTATTTGATGATAACCATGTCATTAGAAAGAGTCCACATGAGAATCTTCATGTCATTAATATTTTTCATGACTGAGTTGGAGCCTGATGTGCTGCTTTATGTGGTGGGATACACATACATGGATTGAGGTGTGCTTGACATTGATTATGTAGTGGACATGCTTAAAGAAGCTTCTTCTAGAGATGTTCTAGAGGGTTCCAAAAACATAGGCATAGGGGGTTGTGGTGGGAGCTTCCCAACATTGATCAGACTATTTTTCATGCACACTGCCACCTCATAGGCATCAGGAAAGATGTCTCCTCCCAGGGAAGTTATCATAACTGCGATGTCTGAATTGATAGTCTTCAAATAGAACGTGAATGCCATTGCAACTAGGGGTCGAGCAGTCACGGGGATCCTCTACCAAGTTTTATCAATCTTGGTGTTGAAATCACTCATGGCCTCTCATGAGGCCCTTTTGATGGTGATCAATTGATGTAATAGTGAGGAGCGATCTCCCTTTTCTGAAAAGCATTCAAACTACCTTTCTCTAAGTTGGTCCTAGGAGATAATAGATCCCAAAGCCAAATATCAATACCAATCTTTGTATTTTCCTTTGAAAGAGGTAGCTAATAGCCTCAAAGTGACATTTTCCTCCGCTATATTATGTACCCTACATACCTCTGGTATATCTTGTAGGTGTTCAAAAGGGGTTTTGAAGCTTGTTTTGGAGAATTTTGGGATAGGCTTAAGGGCATTAGCAGGTGTGGTAGGCCATACATCTAGGGGTGTGGGTGGTTGTAGCAGACCACCACTATCCCATGTTACAAAATTTTGAGGAGTAGGGGGAGATATGTGAGCCATAGAGAAATGATTCCTATGAATTGAGTATACAGGTATTTTAATTTGGAAATTTAAGCCTCTGGGTGGAGTAGATAAAGCTCTAGATACTGGGCTCTTAGTTCTTACTCTATTGCTCCTTATAGGTGATACAAAACCTATAAGTCTTCTCCTTCTAGGTACTGAGGTAGGTAACTGAGAGTACTGGAAGTGACCTCTCGAAGATGCTCCTGTTTGGACTTAGGGCATGAAACTTCTAGTTTCCTTCCTTAGGTTAATTCAAAAAATATTTCTGACTTCTAATCAGGCATTTGGAAAACTTCTTGTCCCATTGGGCATGCTAGAAAAAAGAACTATTGATCATCAAAGCATGTGCCTCTTCGACAGTCTTATGGGAAATTCAATGAGTGGGGGACAAATTACGGCTCACTCAATACCTCCAAGATTTTTATAGAAAGCCGACTCTTCTTTGGGGGTTTAGAGTAAAGGGGAGAAGGAAATGTAAACATAAAACATAAAATTCTATGCACCAAAGATTTTACAACATTTCAAACCCAAATCATTCCTATGAGTGATATAAATAAACACAGAACACCACAACCCTTCATTGTTGGAAAGAGAACGAACATCAAAGGCTAACTTCAAGCATAGTGCAGATTTTCAATTCTTCCTGCAGGCAATGTTCATTAAGTTATGATCAAACATAAATATTTCTAATGAGTAATAAAACAATAACTTAGAAATCACATGAACTCTTCCTCCTAATACAACATAGCACGAAAAAACAACTTTTAGAAAAAAAGAGAAGTCGAATGACATAGTCCAATTTTATTAAGCTACTATTCTACCATACGAGCATACATGTAAATCAACTATTTAAACTATCTAGATTTAGCTTTCAAGATATAGTATTTCATTCAAAACGATAATATAAAGAAAGAAAGCTTGAAAAAGGCCATACATGCATAGTCTCAACAATTTATCCTCAATAGTTTATGCTTTTAAATATCAAATGAACTTTGAAAAAGAGGTCAGATACTAATCTGACAATAGTTTAAACCTTAATAGATATAACATGCCAAAGAAAAGTAGTTCTGCATCTTTTCTTTTGAAAATAATTCTAAAACCCTAAGAAAACTAAAGAAAATTTTCTTAACAAAGAAACTGTAACTTGGAATCCAACCCCTCATTGTGTCATTGCCTTCCTTATATAGCCTTCAAAAGAAGAAAATACTACTTCAGTACAAAAGTGATTATTTCCAGATGTTGATTCTTGATAGTTCACAATCTGATTGTAGATCCTTGGTTAGGTCACAACGATCTTCGCTCATTAATTCCCAATTACTTCATTAATACTGTTTAGATATTTAGCAAAGATAGAGGTCCATAAATGATCAAATCCTTAAAATAATCAGGCAAAAAAATTTAGCTGATCAATCACATCACTCCAAGGCACTGACTTAAAGCTTCTGTCCCAAAAACCAAGAAAAGAAAGGCCAAAAATTTCTGACAGATTCCAAAAGATATTGTCTCATAAGAGGCATAGTCCTCCTATAGTGAAGAGATGACACATCACGCGGGTGGAGATCTTATGTTTTTAAAAAAAATTCTTAGAGAAAACTTCTGCCAAGCTGAAGCATGCCCCAAACCCTCCTCCAAAAGGAAAATAATAAAAAGAAAGTTGCATAGCTACCACTTGGCACATTTCCCATCTTTTCGACTAGCCTTGCATAAACTTGAACATTTTTGAAGCCAAAAACAAAAGAAGCTAAAGGTTGAAAGACTTAGGAAAAGAAAAACGTTTCATAGTATCTTGGTTTAAATGGGTTACATAAACTTGTCTCCTTGTATGTTGAGATTTGTTACACTTATTTCATTATCATTTTATATAAAAACATTCTCTATGTTGAAGCACCCTTACAATTTGTCATATCTTGTGAAGAGTTAGTTGGTATTCATATGTCTTCCACTAGGGTTTTTGCTATTCAATTTTATTTAGTTTTTCATCTTTTTATACTTTCAAGTTAAAAGTACACAAAAACTACAAATACCCTTATAATACAAGGGAGCTACCCCTCTCAAATGTAGTGAAAGATTGATGCTTCATAAGAAATATCTCCAACTATTTGAGCATTATTGCCACTTTCCATTAGGAAATTCAAGTATCATTTCAAGTGCCAATTTCTTACCAATATCAATATATCCAAAAATATAATGGAAAATCTGTAGTTTTTAATCACAAATGCAAGTAAATCACACATTCCTTGTTTATTTCTAATTGAGTTATAAATCATATTTTCTACATCATCCTAATAATAAATCACAAAATACAATTCAAAATATTGATCAAAACTATACGATTAAATCCAAAAGCACTCAAATATATTATAAACACTTTCATCTAGATATCTCATTCATATGTTGAGACATCTCTCATCATTTTAGATAATTTTAGAGTAATAAATCAAAAAACATTTAAATTTGGTGCATAAAGAAAAAATAAATAATATGCATTCAAGGACTTGTATGCTGTCTTTAATGTTGTCCACTCTTGAGGATTTGATCTAGGGGAATGGTTCTTGTCTTAACAATATGCCAATCTAGTGAGATACTTTTCAATACTGAGTACCTTACCTAGCCAAATGAGTTAAATAGAGTACTTTGGATTACATAAGCAAAAAATAAGTATGTTGAGAACTAAATCAAATTCATAGCACAAACACTACCACACAGGTACAATTTTATATTGATTCATGAATATTTATTTTGAAGTATATTGCCATGGCCGAGAATATTGTTTCCCAGGAAAGTTCTGCAATGGAGGTTATAGATCCAATGTAGTCTCAATTACTCGATGAATTAACAGAGACCATAGTGAGGTGGCTTCCCTTAGAATCAATTGTCAGGCTCTGTTCAACGTGCCATAAGTGGAACAACATACTATCTGATAATGAATTCCTAACTTGGAGGAGGGAAAATTTCAAAGAGCATCCATGGCTACTCCTTGTTCTCAAAGGCTGACCAAATTGTTACCATTTAAACTTGTCAACAAAGACATTGAAGCTTGTCCCTACCTATGGTGCAGTATCGACAACAGTGGGGGGATTAATCCTGACAACAAATAGTCAGGATGATTTATTTTTTACAATCCGCTTACCAAAATAGGAATTTATATTTCAGAAATGATAAGCCATCCTGTAGATCAAAGGGTTATGGTATGCAATTTAGTGAAAGAAACTTTTGTCTCGCTCCCCTAGCTGAAACTCAGGAAAGATGATGGGATAATGGTGGGACACATTTTGTGGAAGGGAAACTAATGCCAAGTAGTGGCAGTAGGCACAAACATCATAGAGGTTTATAATTTTTCTAAGCAATCATGGGTTACTATACATCAGGTGCCCGCAGTTGGTGTAGGGGATGGAGTTTTCTCTAAAGGTTTATTTTTCTCAATTGTGAGGAATGGTGGGATTTACAACGAATGGGGTGTTATGGTTTTTAGCATTAAAGAAGATTGGAAATTCCACATGGTGCATCCATTTTTTCCCTTACCCAAAAATACTCTACTGATGGATCCTCACATGGTTGTATGTGGGTCATCAATTGTTCTCATAATGCAAGATTCACAAAAAATATGTTTATGGGTGTTGGGGTATGATAAAAATGTAAATATAAATTCAAACCCATCTTCAAAGGTGATTTTCAAATATGCCTCAGGACGTGTTAGAGTTTTTCAAACTTAGGCATAGATTGAGGCATGCCAAAGTACTTATATGCTCTCTATCTGATGCAGGAGCATCCAGTGGTGTGAGGGAAATATTGCATCACCCAAAAATATGCTTTCCATTTATGTTCCTTTTGTTTTATTTTTGTAGATGTTTTTGCATTTTTGGATACCCTTTTCGTCGAATAAGAGTTCCCAACTTTCAGAACTACTTTTCTGCTTTTTCTGCCCAACTGCTATTTTTAGGAGGTGTGAATTTGAAGGCGTGGGAAGACAAAAATTTATGGGAAGATTCATGATGGAAAAATAGGCACTTTTGTGAAAGAATCAGGTCAAGATCATTCATGGTTTGAAAGTTATTCAAGTTCTAGTTTCTTCTTTTGCCTTGAAAAACCTTAGAGTCTAGTTTGAGGCACTAAATGGTCCCATATGGGCCCAAAAATTGTCAGAACCAATGGAGTAAGTCCTTAGTGCATTTTTCGCTTTGAGACCTTTCTGATGTTGCAAACGGTTCAAAAAATGAAGTCCCAGATCAAAAGTTATGGCTTCCGGAAGTTGGCCGATTTTTTGAAAATTGCCAATTTTTGAATTAAGACTCAATGTTTGAATTTCAAATTGTAATTTTTGGCACCAAACCACCAAAAATATTATCTCGAATGTTGTTTTTGGCTCCAAACTGAAAAGGGGCTATTTATGGGCTAGTTTCTAATTTTTGGATAGCTTTATGGGGAAAAGAGTTTGCATGCTGCGAATGGGGGTCTTCTATAGTTTTTGTAATTTCTATAATTTGCATGTATTGCAGAGCTTGAGGATTTTTGATCCTCTGCATGTAAGAAGTTCCATTATCAATAATAATAAAATTTCTCTAGTTGTTTGCATTATTTTCTGTGTCTCGTGTTTGCTCCCTCGTCACTATCTGTACAAAGCCCTTGCATTAAGGAATTATATCTGCTTCGTGAGGGAAGATAGTGGAAAACTAGTCTTATTTAATAAGGAAGACATGTCATGGAGTTGCTTCTCAGTGGATGATAATGGAGAAAACGATCCAACTAGTTTTAATGCATAAGTCTTTGATCCAAGCCTTGATATTTCTTTAATTTCACTGGGTTACATGCATACCTATTCCTTAACTAGTTATTAATGTTCTCAACTTCAACCAATCAAAATTGATTATTTTCCTTTACACATTATATTTAAAGCTTTTTCTAAAGTTAAATCCATGTTTTTTAACTTTTCTAATTTTTAATTTTTTTTTTTTGAATATCATTGGCTAAAAAAATTAAGAAATAAAGGGCGTATTTTATGGAATTGAACATAACATTTTTATTTTGCAATTTTTTTTGACTTTTTTTGAGGCATTTTTTTGCCACTTTTATTAAATGTTTGCAATGCAAAAATTATGAAAAAGTTAAAATTGGAAATTGTTAATTTTTAATTACACATAAGAAATCTTGACCGTGAATTGTGCTCAATCATCCTCAATCATCCACAAAAAAATAGAAAAGTGCTATGATAAAGTAGAGCGATTTAAAGAAAATAAACAAAATGAAGTGAAGGACATGAATACACATTAATAAAATGAAATTTAAGTTTTGCAAATATTGTGTTAATTTGATTATTTATTTACTTTGTGATTGGCAACACAATTCAGTTCACAAAAATAAGCATGTAAAATATTTTATGATTTTTTGAAGTTAGAATTTAATATGATTTAAAAAAATGAAATCGTTTGGATGCAAAGAAGTAAAAAGGTTGCTTTTATATATTTTTTCATTTCTTAATTTATTCTCAAATTATAATTAGTTATTGTTGAATGATTTTGAAAATAATATTTAGTTTTATTTAATTATATTAAATATAGTAGAATGATCAATTGTTACAAAGCCTAAAGCTCATTGTAGCAGCATGAACCAGTTTATCAGACCTTTACAAGTATACCATTTCACCTTTTACATTGTATGCATTGCAAATAATCCTTGCATACACCAAATTAGATCTTTACAAATGTATCAAACATATATACATTAGACATGATGTAGTTTTATTTTATTTATTTGTATTGAATAATTAATATAATTTAACTAATTTAAAAAAAAAAATAGATTATCAATATTTTATAATTTTTTAAAATTAAATTTTAGTTAATTTTAAAATTAATTATAACACTGGTACATTTTGACCATGAAATAATAGCAACAAACAGCCATCGAAATTCTGATGGGCCGTCATCGAAAAATTGGTCAAAATGTACCAGTGTAAACTTTAAAAATATTTTGTTGATTAGTTTTTTATATGATTAATAATTTTTCCCCTAATAATATTTCATTTCACATAGAAACAAAATTCTAGATTTAAATATTTATTTTTGTAATATATAGACACACACATTCTGGTGATTTGATTATTAATTTACTCTATGATTGGTTATTCAAATTTAAAGAACAATATACCTACTTGAACTCAAAAATACAAAAGTAGACATGCAAAATAATTTTTGATTTTTTTGAAGTTAGAATTTAATGTAATTTTAGAAAATAAAATAATTTGGATGCAAAGAAAAATAATTAGAAAATTTAGTGTTATATATATATATATATACATTCTTAATTTATTCTTAAATTATAATTAATAATTACTGAATTATTTTAAAAATAAAATTTATATTTAATTTAATTTATTTGTAGTAGATAATTACTATAATTAATTTTGAGCTTAGATATTGTTGTGATTTGATTAATGATTTTGTATGATTAATAATTCTAACTCTAATAATACTTCATTTCACATATAAATAGAATTCTAGGTTAAAATACTTATTTTTGTTCGTAATATTTTTCATTAATGCCAAATTTATAAACTAAGGTTAAGACATTAATAATTCTAACCCTAATAGTATTTAATTTCACATACAAATAAAAATATATACTAACTTTTCTTTGTTTAATATATTTATCATTAATGCCAAAATTATAAACTAGTATCGAGAAATAAATAACCTTAACCAAAAGATTTATACTAGAACTCTAATTGAACCCTAAACCTAACCCTAACAATATGATTTAATTATGGTTAGGGTTAGAGTGAGAATTTAATTATGGTTAGTTTTAGGGTTATAATTAGGGTTAGGGTTAGGATTCAATTATGATTATAGTTAGGGTCAAATTTATAAGCTAATATTAAGATATTCACAACTCTAACCCTAACCTAACCTTAATTTCCATCCTAGAATGCTAACTAAACCAAAATTGAACTGTAACAATAAGGTTCAATAAGAGTTAGTGTTGGTATGTGGCGACTGATCATGCTATACTGTATAGCCCATGGTATACTGTACACCCCGGCCCCCTGTCCTTGCCGGGGTCTGGGGCCGAGCTGGGCCTTGGGCGGGGGTTCGGGGGCGCAGGCCCCAAGAAATTTTTTTTTTGCCATTTTTTTCGTGTCGTCAACGAAAAAGGAAAAATCTCCGAAAAAGAAAGAAAACCAACTTTGTAAAACCCTAATTCTGGAAGCTTCTAAAAGCTTGTTAAAAGGGGTTGGGATGGGGGTTACAGTATGATAAAAAATGCAATTATTCGCAAGATTGTAATAGGTTTTGCACCGGATAATAAAAGTATTGGATGGCTGCAGTTTGGTGGATGTAGCCCAGATTGGGTGAACCATGTTAAATTCTCTGTGTTATGATTTATTCTATTTATGTTTTAGTTTCTCTGTTTATTATTTAACTGGTGATTTAATTGTTAGATATCTCCGCCATCTCAACCTAACAAGTGGTAATATATCGTGAGCGAAGTTGTGTTTCGACATCGCTCAGAGAAAGTCTCACGCCTGAGTAAGTCTCACTGCTGAGTGGGAGTAATGGCGATGAGGGTAAGAAGGTTGAGAAGTTTGTGGGTGAACTATCGCTATGGAAGATGCAGATGGAGGACTATCTCTATCAGAAGGATTTATGGCTGCCATTGGAAGGGAAAGCCAAGAAACCTGCAGCAATGTCAGATGAGGACTAGGAGATCTTGGATAAAAAGGCTCTTGGTAGTATTCATCTATGCCTGGCACAATCAGTGGCGTTCAATATTACAACAGCAAAGACAACTCAAGAGTTGATGGAAACCATGGCGAAGTTATATGAAAAGCCTTCCACTTTGAATAAGGTATTTCTTATGAAGCGTTTATTTAATATGAAAATGGTAGAAGGTGGGTTAGTTGATCATTTAAATGAGTTTAATATGGTCACCAACTCCTCTCAGAAAAGTAAATTTTGAGAAGAAGTTAGGGCGCCCCCTCAGGTTCTTTTCCCCGAAAAAGATCTAATAGCTTGGTAATGGCCGTAGCAATTTTGTTTCGTTCGGTCATTATCGAAGTTTGATGATGTTGTTGATGTTATTTTGAATGGCGGAAATTTGTAGAAAAGCTCGCGGAACATCCATCGCGTTTTGAATACGCAGCGTGGGTAGAAAAAGGAGAGAGAGGAACAATCGAAATCATGGAAGTCAATGAAAATCAAAAGGACAAAAGGCCTAACCAGATAAGTGATTGCACTGTGGTAAGCCGGTCATTTGAAGAAAGATCGCTGATCTCAAAATAAAGATGGAGACAACAAGGAAGGAAGCAAAGAGAAAATGTGGTAAGTAACACCGATGAGGGTAAAGCTGATTCTTTCCCTTGATAATGCCGATGATTCTTGGCATAGACTGTATCATTAGGATCATGGTTAATTAATTTATTGAAGGGTTAGATGATGTGACAAATTTGACTGAGATTTATGGGTTAATTTCAGTCAAAGATGAGAAGAATATGATAAAGGAATTAAATAAATAAATATTTTTTCTTCATTTAATTAAAAAGAAATGGAGTTAGATTAAATCAAATAAGGTTTTAATTTATTTAATTTAATAAGATGACTTTAGAGATTGATTTATGATTTACTTAAATAAAATTGATTTATTTAATTAAAGAGGAAAATATGATTTAATCAAATAATAATATCTTTAATTAAAAGATGAACATTAGATTTAATTAAATAAAGTGATTTATTTAATCAAGAGAAGATAATAATTTAATCAGATAAAGTTGATTTTTTTGATTAATAGAGGAAAATTGATGAATTTAATCAAATAAAGGTATTCAATTAAATGGCTAAATCAAGGGATTATTTAGGATGAAATAGTGTTAGTAGTCAAAATCAAATGTGCAATGTCAATCGGTATATTTTCCATGTCTACATTTTTCCCCTCTTTGAAGCAACATACTTCTGCATTGGTTCAAAGAATAAATTGTCTTGATCAAAAGTGAAAAATTCTCTGATTTTTTGGATGCCCCACTATTGCCCTTGTGAGAAGAATTACGTTGGTATAGTACCCCCTCAAGAGATCGAGTGGAAATGCTAATTTCCAATCAAGATCACAATAAAATGAGAGAGGAGTGGTTCTACTGGTCAAAGGACGAAAGATAATTCTTTAGAAAGATCAGATATTTGAAGTAGAAAATTTAGATGATGCATAGATAGTCATCAGCCATGGGTAGCCTTGAATGTATATTTTGATATAAAACACAGATCTGATTCATGGAAAAGATAGAAGAATAAGAAGAAAAAGATGGATGAAAAGAGGATCCAACAAGTCCATGAGTCATTAAGACTTTATTAGAGATGATGATGTTTTGCTTACCGAGAGTGGGGATTTTGAAAGGGCCAATTACCTTATGTTTGATAACACATGTAGGCACGATGCATCAAGGTATAAAGAAATAGGATGGTGTTGCACCTAGTGTGATGGAATTTGACTCGACAAACAAATAAGAGTATTCTTGTTCACACCTAACATATGAAAAACCTTGCTAGGATGCACTTCATAAGTTTCAAAAATCTTAGACCAAAACACAGAAAGGTATAACCCATCAATGCAATAGTCAACAAGCTACCTAAAACACCTTTCATACACACCTAACAAAGCAAGTATTTTCCAAGGTTATATTACAAGAACATCCAACAAGCACAACAAACAAAAGATAATGATTGTTGCCCCATTCCTTTCTATCTAAATAATTTTGATTAGACATCATCGAGAGGTCATTGGAATGAGTGCAATAATATAAATCAAAAGAAGATATCAAGTAAGCAAACAAGTCAATGTTTTTCATACCTACAACCAAAGGGATGTGTTTTGATAGGATAAGAATCCAAGGTGATATCCAAAATGATGCCCATTGTCGGAATGATATATCCTAGGACATGCATTGTATAGGATGATGAGGGGTTAATAAGTTGTTTGATAAGCTGTTGATATAAAGTTGATTGCCATGTTTGTGAATGATCAAGAGTTTGATTTTGTGTTTTAAAGGTTTGTTGTTTCAATTTTGATTTTGCATTTGAAGTTTGATTTTGCTGATTGTTGTGATTGTTCCTATTTGTTTTGCCAAAGGATGAAGGTGATGATTGATTTATTATGGATGATTGATGTTTATTGCGGGTAAAAGAAAAATGGGACAGATGGATTTTTTGGGTTTTTTGAATGTTTTTGATGTTTTGAAATGTTTTGAGGTTGTTTTTTGGGTTTTTTCAAGATTTTACAAATGTTTTTATGTTCTATGAGATTTTATGAATGTTTTTGGATTTTGTGTCTCAGGGGCTAATCAAAGATTAGCCTTGACTACATTTAAGCTCAAAGATGACATAGTTTAGATACCATGTTTTTGACATTTTCTAACTTTTATGAATTTTTTTTTTGGATTTTTCACATGATTTTGATGATTTGGATATGGATATGTGCGACGATGTTAGTGCTCTATTTTGGGATTTTGTTGAAAATGAAGCTAAGGTTGATTGATTAGATTGATGGATTGATGATGATAACATTGTTGAGGATACACAATAATGCAAGGATAGTGCTAAGCAACACAAGGATTGGGAAGGATATCCCCAAGATCATGATGGGATTGATGATGATAAAATTGTTGAGGATACACAACAATGCAAGGATTTGATTGATCAGGATTGATGATGATAACATTGTTGAGGATGCACAACAATGCAAGGATTTGATTGATTAGGATTTTGAAGCTTGATTTTGGAACTAAATTTTTTTTGAACGATTTGATGTGATGTTGAATCACGTGTTAGATGCAACTGATATCAATTGTTTTGATTGATTTTTGATGAAAGATGAAGATTGATAGGGAATGTCTTCTTGTCAAAAGATGCCATGGGCTAGTGATTTGGATTTTTGCTCACAAGAGGTGGACCAATTTGATTTCACATTTTCTGATGTTCAGATCACCACATAAATTGGAGGATATATATCAAGATTTATTCCTGAAGCAAGATGTAAATATGTTCCCCCAATGTCCAGCAATGTAGGGAATGTCATGGGTGGATGCTTGGATGGATGTATGGATGGAAGGATATGGATTATCTTGTAATAAGATAAGGTGTTCAAACAAAGAATGCTCATTGGATAATGCTTCATGACTCAGATAACATTGGGATAGGATAGGATCAATGAAAATGAGTCATGTCAAGATGTTTACCATAAGAAAGTCTAAAGTGTGCACCAAAGTTTGTCAAGATCAAGATAATGCAGATAGATGGCAATGGGTTGGATAAATGGTTCATGGATGAATGGATTTATTATGGATAAGATGGATGGAAATGGATTAGATAAATTGTTCATGGATGAATGGATTTATTATGGATAAGATGGTTGGAATGCTAGACTTATTATGGATGTGATAAGATTCTTTCACTTGAAGTGGTGCATGTAGATGCTTGATTCTACATATGATACATGTTTGCTAGGTTTTCATCATGGTACCTATCCAAAGTGCCACTATAGTGGTTTTCACTAGAGGAAGATTTTTTTCTTTACTATTTTCAATCCTTTTTTTGATTTTTTTTTAGATTTTCATATTTTTTGATATTTTGGGATTTTTCTAAAATATTTTAAGCTCATGTTGAACCACTTGGTGATGTCAATGTAAATGATTCTATCATAATGTCCCATCGATATCCTACCTGAAGAATTTTTTTTTCCAAGATACATGCACTTGAATGCAATTTTTGATATTCATGATCTTCATTGTTGATACTGGTGTTGACTTCGTCTTTGTGCGTACATCGCGACAAAGTGCCTTCTAAATCCTTATGATAAAGGGTCGTTGCCAACACATGGTCAATGTGAAAATTAGATATTATGCGTGGAGGCATGGATGGAGTGTTTTTAGGGATAGGAGATGGATTGGTTGAAAATTTGGAACCTTTGACTCTCCAAACTTGGGAAGATGAGCAATGATGGGTGGATACAAAAATGTGCATGGAATTAGGACCAATCGCTTGATACACTTTGTACGTCGCTTGAAAATCTTGCTTTTTCTTTTGTGGACATCTTTGATGGATACTTTTCCCTTTTTTATTTTTCCCCATAGTTTCTTTGACTAATGGAGTTTGATAGGGATAATCTTTCTTTGTATTCATTGGTATCCATTTATATTTGATTTTTCCATTATGCTTCTCAACTTCTTTTTCTTTGATAATGTTCTTTGTGCTTTGATTCAAATCTTTCCTTTTATGTTGGTCCCAATTCATGGATGGGGTGATTCAAATCTTTCCTTTTATGTTCATGTTTGGTAAACTTGTACTTGGTATATTCACATTTGACATGTATGGATTTGGTGGGATAATGTTGTTTGATTGAGGATTCATGCATTGGGTGTTTGGTTGATAGATTTGTAAGTTTGGAATTTGATTTAAATCTATCATAGGGAAAGATTTTCCAAAGTTTAGATTGGGCATACTCACATTTGTTGTACCATTAAAGTTTGTAGGAGATAATGATCGCATGTATGAATTTTATAAATGTGAGTTTTGATAATCAATTCGCATTGTAAGGCTTTGATAGTTTGGTTGATTTAGACCACTCATGATGTATGAATCAAGTTTGCATTCCATGTTGTTGTGTTTTTTCCTTGTTGACCTCTAAGGGATTTAGGACCAATTATGAAATCAAGGATGAAAGGGGTGAATGATATGGGTGTTGAACTTTTAGGAACCTTGGAGGGATACTAGACTTTAGGACTTTTGGATTTTGGATTTTGGATTGGATTTGACTTGGATAATGAACTCATAAACCCCAAGATGTTGGATGTTATCTTGGAATAAAATTTTCCACAAGGTGATAATTTAACTAAGTATATGGGGATGGATTCATCCACACACACTTAGCCAAACAAGGTGATGTTTATTTGATTTGAAGGATTTTCCAAAAGTCTAGTATGAATGATTTTTCCAATGGTTCAAAAGTTGTTTGTGAGATGGGATTTGATTGATGTTTTGAAGGATGGATGAAGATTGATTTTGATCCTAAATGAACCTAAGAGAGACTTGTTTACAAGACTAAGGTTTTGAATAAAATTATTTTTCCTTCAAACCAAAAGATCAATATTTGTTCAAAAGACCATAAGACAAAAGATACACAAGCACATGTGTGGGGTTCAATTGATTTCATCTTGATTAGTGAATTGATTTTACCACAAAAAATTTCTTGACTAGTTTTCAAACTAAATGTAGAAAGTCCTAACTTCTTTTCATCCCACAAAGTGCTATGTGGAATTTCCAAGAAATCAAGACAAGGGTTGCCTAATGTTGACTTTAGGAAAATAAAATTGAGATATAAATCCAAATACTTAGAAGCCTCTAAGGATGAAATCCCAAGGACAAGCAATAGCACTTGGATTTTGTTAATGGTATTTGCTCCTCCTAAAGGGTTTGAAATTTGATGTTCATGTTGAATGCTTGTTTTTCAATGTTTTCGATCAAGCAAGTGTTTTGATACCAAGTACATGCACAAACCTATGGATAGAAAGGAGTATATTTGTTGAATCCCCATTTGGAAAATTCTAGCTACGCCTATTTTTAGCGAATGGTTAGATGCTTGACCCCATTGGCTCCCCTCCATGACACTCAATTTAATGGGGCAGCCAAGCATTAACACCCATGAAACTCCCATGGCATGTTTTCCATTTCTACTAAAAGCCATAAAAGTATGGGACGGCTTCAGAATGACCATTCTTCCACCAAAAAATAGATAATAATTTGGGCCACTAAACAAATTGGTTCTTAGTCAAGGAAATTAGGGACATGGTACCTTGTGAGCATCCAACAAGCCACTAAAGGCCTTAATCAATCCTACTAGGGGCATGTATACTTTTCACGATAGTACCCCATTCTAAAAGACATTGTATGGCTAAGGCCTACATACCATGAAGACTTGACAATTTAGTCTCATCCATTTATATATTGGCCAGCTCGAGTGAAAAACCAATTGGAGTTGCCTTTGAGTTCTCCTTTCAGATGTGTCTCTTAGGTAGGCCCCTCTAAAGGTTAAAAATAGCGAGCAAGCACATCCATAGTTCGATCAATCTTTTTTTAGAAACAAAGAGAGAACACATGCGATATACCTAACTCACACTCGCACGCTTTGTTTAATTTTAAGAACCCAATTGAAATGTGGAGGCAATTACTTTACCCAACTTGAGACCACCAAAATCCTTTTGATTCTCAAGATTTCTAAGGCATGAGAGAAGTGCATACATCCTTTTGATGGTATTACTTTGAATAAGAAATTACAAAACAAAGTAGCCCATGTTCGTTTTAACCATTCAAAGCAATTTGTAAGTTGTTTTTAAAGCACCAAATGCAATGTGAAGATTTTCTTTGTTCAATTGTTAATCTCAAACCAAATCTAGTGAGTTTTTCTTAAAGTTTATTTAGCCCTTTTGTCTTGTTTGTTTTAAGCCCAAATGAAATTTAGTGAGTCCTAAAAGCTTCAAGAAATAAAGTCCTTAAATTTGGAATTATAATTATTTCCAAAAGTGTTTAAAAACACTTGATACAATAGAGAAATGATGCCATAGTAAACCTTTGTCTTCATTTCATCCCTTCCCTTTTTGATTTCCTAACTTGAAAAAGTGCTCAAAATGTTAGATGAGCTCAAGAAACAAGAAGATATAAGGGTTAGATGAATGATTAAGCATAAAAATCCTCAAATTTAGACCATCTTACAAGGTGTTTTGACTTTAGATGTAAAATTGAACATTTTAACTCTATCAAAGTTAAGAAATACCTACATAATTGGATAGCTTATGAAATTCTACCCCATTTAAAAAAAAAGCTTTGAGAAAGACCTTTGTATGACCAAGATATGGCCATTTTAAGATTAGCTATAAATGCACTAAAATAGTCTGAGAAGCACTAAAAAAGTCTTAGAAGTGCTAAAAAAGTGCTCATAAGGACTAAAACAAGTGCTCAAAAGCACTAAGATAGTGCTTAGAAGCACTAAAACAGTCTCAAAAGTGCTAAAACAATGCTCAAAAGTACTAAAACAATGCTTAGAAGTGCTAGAACAGTGCTCATAAGTGCTAAAACATGGCTTAAAAGTGCTAAAATAGGGCTTAGAAGTGCTGGAAAATCTTGCAGATGTGCTATAACGGGGCCTAACAAACATACCTGTTAAAAAAACAACGAAATTCATAAAAAAAATGTTAGATTTGGGATTTCTGCCCCCTCTCTAGTGCGAAAATGTAGAACCAAGATCCTAACACTTGCAAAACATAACAAATAAACACATTATAAGATTGAAATGAAAATTAGAATCAAAGTTCCCCATGAAATTGATTTGCAAAGCTTAAATTAGGGAATAAGATGAAGAACACAATAAGAAAACAATAAGATAGATTGAATCCTAATTAAACAAGCAAACTCTTTATCCCATGGGGGAATTGGTGCCAATTTGATGTGAATATTGGCCCTTTCCCAACTCCAATGATGCAATGTTGATGACTGAGGAAGAGTGATCCACTTTGTTGAAGATTCAAGTGTGCTCCATGATGAAAAACCTACATAACCTAGCTAAGACTTGATGAAATGGCTAAAAATGATAATGCTTGAGGATGGATTTGAGTATAGTAAGTTTGCTCAAATTGTGGATTATAAAATGAGGAGATTAGCCTCTTATTTATAGAGTGACAAGTTGGAGAAATTCCCAAAATGAAGCAATGTGGGACTAAACTTCAACCAATGGAAAGATGCCACTTATCAAGAGGTGAATGGTTGAAGGATGTGTACATTTTGATGAATGTGCCCTTAAATGCAATTAGGTGGATATTTGAATTTGAATTTTGGCATGTTGGAGGGAGAAAGAAATGCATTAAAGGCCACTTGGCTCAATGCAAAAGGACTTGTAAGGTGACATAAATGCCTTGTTGGATGTACAAAGTCCACTTGGATTTGAATTTCAAATTTGAGGAATATTCCTTCATTATACCATGTTGAGAGAATATAGAGATTTAATAAATGAATTAAATCTATTTTCATGTGCAAGTGGTAGAACATGGAGGATGTGACATGAATTAGAATTAAATTAATCAAGGGTTAATTAATTTAATAAAGGGTTAGATGATGTGACAAATTTGTCTTATTTTTATGGGTTAATTTAAATCAAAGATGAGAAGAATATGATAAAGGGTTAATTAAATAAAGATTTTTGATTTATTTAATTAAAAAGGGATGGAGTGAGATCAAATCAAATAAGGTTTTAATTTATTTAATTTAATAAGATGACTTTAGAGATTGATTTATGATTTAATTAAATAAAATTGATTTATTTAATTAAAGAGGAAAAGATGATTTAATCAAATAATGATATCTTTAATTAAAGGATGAATATTAGGTTTAATTAAATAAAGTTATTTATTTAATTAAGAGAAGATAAGAATTTAATCAGATAAAGTTGATTTATTTGATTAATAGAGGAAAATTGATGAATTTAATCAAATAAAGGTATTTGATTAAATGGCTAAACCAAGGGATGATTTAGGATGAAATAGTGTTAGTAGCCAGAATCAGATGTGCAACGTCAATCAGTATATTTTCCATGTCTATAGTTAGGATTAAAATTATTAATCTAGAATAAAAATTGGAGCTAAGGTTAGGGCTATGGTAAGTGGAAGGGTTGGGGTTAAATTAGGGTTCAATAATGGGTAGGGTACAATAAAGGTATAATAATATTGGTTACTTTTTTACTCATGATCATGCTAGATGCCAATTTGGTTTAAAAGGCCACTTGTCAAAACCCACAAGGCATTTATTTCTATATACCTTATCTATTGTTTAGATTTTTTATCATCATGTTTAACCTCATGAGAATGCTTCAGAGTAAATTACACCTTGTAAATCCACCTGCACCTAGAGAACCATTCAATATCTCAAAATTTGACTTTTTTTCTAGAATGATTATCAAATTGGATATGCCCAAAGCCTTTGATAAGTTGAATTAGAAAATTATATACTACATATACCTCTTGTCAACTGCAACCAAGGGAGTACTAATTGCATAATGAATTGTCTTCTATTTCAATTTGATTAATCATCCCCATAGGGTATTCTTCACCAAGTAGGGGATTAAGTTAAAGATACCCATTATCATGTATTTTTTCCATCTAAATGGTAGAGGCCCTTAGTACAAAACTTATACTAGCTAGTATGTTACAAAATTTTATATGACTGCCAATTCTAGAAGAACAAGCCAGTACATATAGTTTATAGATGTTACTTGACTTACAAGATAGATGAGTTTCTAGAGGAGATGCAAGTAAAGACAAATTTTCAATTTGTTTTAGTGCCCAATGTGGAGTATCTGGAATTTATTATTAATTCTAAATTTGATATTGACATATATCTTTGAACTAAGATTGATACTACTATTCTGATTCATTGGCGATAATTATTGGATATGTGTGTAAAATCTAGAGATTTGTGTTTGATTGAAAAGAGTTATCTCTTGTGATTTATCAGTAAATTATCATTTCTGTTCATGGGATTCTTACACAAAAAATATATTTATACATTTCTTGCAGATTCTATTCCAACTGATCATAACAAAAAAACTTCCAATTTTGAAAATAATATAACATAGAACCAAATATCAATAAAAATCACAAACAAAGATTGTCAAGAGTGTATCTCATTTAGCTTTTATTTAATCTTTCTCTTTATGTCTACGATTTCCTGAAGTTTGTCTGATCATCCAAATAAAATGTTGATGGATATTTAACACATTTAGTGCACTCATTCCCTAGTTCATCATATCTAGCAGAGAGTATGCCCATCTAGATATGACTTTAGAATTTGGTTATGACTTATCCAAAGATAGTGATGTCAAAAAAAATTCAAATGAGACAAGAAGATCTAGAAGCTAAGGGTACACACATCAATGTCTATGTTAAACAATTAACACCCTAGAAAAACATCAGTTCACACAGTGATGAGTCTACAGTACAAAAATGTGATTCTAGATGGTAGGCTTATAGCTATACTATCCTAGAAATGCACGAGAATTGTGTGGTCACCTTGAAAGGAACAAAATAATTTGAATCATTATAGTTGAAGTATCTAATGTGTCCATCAACATTTTGAGTAAAAAATGTCACATGAAGAGCAAGTTCTTTAAGGGTAAAATTTTTGCAATCCAAAGAGTAGCATCAAAATTTGAGCTACAAAGGATAATTTTAAATTTTATATGGTTGTTTAAAATACTAATTTTTTTTTCTTGAGAATTAGTTGTTCTAGACTTTCAACTTACACTTAAATATTTTGAAGGTAAGGGAAAGCAACAATAATAGTTAAATATCTTAAGAACAAAATTTTCAGACAAAATGGGCAGATCTGAATTTTCATAGACCACTTTTTACATACTCTACAAGAAATATCGTAATCTTTATTTTCAATTGAAAAAGGATCTGGAAAAATACATATCTATAAATTTATAAGTACATATATTTAGTTTGTAAATAAATACAAATTGATTAAGGGTGGACTACATTTTCTCTTCTTAAAAAAGTGTTTGACATGTTAGAATATGAGCCATATTCTACTGAATAGCTCTGAAATTTGAAACATAGTAGACAATATTTGCTTAAGTAGTAATTTAATGTTTTAAACCATGTTTCCACAAAAAATTATGTACACCATAGCTACTCAAAACAAAAATAATTTCCTACAAATTTTACTCATGAAGCAGATATTCGTGTTGTTGCAGTAGGTGTGCCAAATTTGGTTCCTGGTGATTGGCTAAAACCTAGTGCAATACTAATTGATCTTGGCTTAAATGTAGTAGAGGTATGGCATCTTCTAACTACCTTTTTTCAAAAAAAATTGTATGTAAAATATGGTTAATATATAGCAAATTAAAACTATTGCTTCCACTTTTGTAGGATCCTAGTGCTAAAAGAGAATACCAATTAGTTTGTCATGTTTCCTATGAAGAAGCTTCAAGAATAGCTTCAAAAATTAATCCTCTACCTTATGGTCTTGGTTCAATTACTATTGCAATGCTTCAATCCACTACTCTACAATTGACAAAATAGGTATATTGGTTCAATTGAGATTTTTGATGTTTGATCTAGGCCTTTTGCAATACACTTCACATTATAAGTTTTATCAGGCTTATAAATGATTTATCATCATTGATTGGAATAAAAAGATCAATTTCTATCATAAGGAATTTTTTGGAGACATTAGGCACCTATAAGAGGACTTAGGACTATATGCTCTCATTTTCATTCATGCAGAAAACTATAACATTTAAGCAGGTTGCTTATACATGACTCTACGTACAATGAAAGTTCTAAAGATCTTTACTTTTTTAAAGAGGATTTTTTTATCATATATGCTGAATGGTTAAGGAAATATTTGAAGTCATTAATATTTACATAATGTTGGAAACATGTAAATTGCGCTTTCTTCATCACCTAAAAGCATAACCAGAGCATCTTAGAATTTTGAAGTGAGCAAAATTCTTTTGTTAAAGGGTCATTTTTTAATGGAAGACACAATTGACTCTATCAATGATCAAATTCCTAAATTTAGGTGACAACTACTTTATCTTGACCAATTGTTCCTAAAACACAACAAACACAACAAATACAAACACAACTATTCTAAAACTTTCTAGCGAGAACTTTGCTGCTCTGCAACTCTTAGTTGAGGTGGTCACTTATACTTCCTTGGATGAAATATTAAGAAGATTTAAGTCAATTAAAATACAAATTTAAAATCTTTTAACCGATATGACTTATGTTATTGAATGTTACATTTTCTCTAAATTATAAACAATAGAAGCTTTAAGTCATTTAAAATAAAAATTTGAATTCTTTTCATCAATATAACGAATTTTATTGGATGTTATTTTTTCTTAATTATAAATAGTAATTAAAATTTTTTAATATATTTTTATTGAAAACACTGTTATGATGAAAAGGGTACAAATTATTATAAATTAAATTGTTATTGATAAAATCTTTTTTTTTTTTCTTATAAATTTAACTTATCTCATATTTTAATGATAATATCAAGATTTAATTTCCTAAATTTTGAAGCCAAACTATTGCTCCATATTTTATGATTAATATTTACCCATCTTTCATATTATTCTTTAATAACTTTCTAAGTCACCCCTCATCTCTAAGAGGCCAAAGCTCGTTAAGATTCCATTACAGAATGTTCTAGTATGTAGCCATCGTAGTCTAGAAATTACTCACAATCACGGATTTTCTTCTCCTCCAAATTCCTTAACGATTACAAGGTGCTGATAAAACAATCACACTTTTTCTTTCCCCTCTAAATTTCTCAAGGATTATAAGGTGCCTGGAAATGACATTTTCTTATGTCTACTGTCTAGACAATTGTGATATTTCAACTTCCTTTACACATTTCTTTAGACAAAAAATATGTGAAATTATGAAGGTCAAATCGTTCCAGGTCTTTCCATTTATGCTAACTAATCATTTGATTAATTTTCAAAAAACATATAGGACTCAATTTTATCGAACGATTGAATTGTGCCACCATAATACTACAATTCAAAATTATTTCAATACTTTGAGTCCATACATGAATCGTGTGTATGCCCTATTTTTGAATGCTCAATTTTAACTAATGCCCTATTTGCTTGAAAAACACATATATACCCCCAAAAAGTTAAATTTTATAATGATAAAAAAAATCTTTACACCTTATTTTTATTAGTATGCATCTTTCCCTTAATTATTATCTTAATCTCTCCTACATATGTATTACGTTTTAAAAGAATTAATTTTTTTTTCTAAGATTTTTTTCTTATTATAAAATTTAAAAGTGCATACATCTTATGCAGATTTACATATTTTTATTAATGTTTGATTTTTAGGCTTGTTGTTAGTAAAGGTGTCTATATTTTATATTTTAAGATAGAAAATGATTTGTCAAAAAATGTATGCTCTATAGTTTAGGACATTGATCAACACTTTTCTCCAAAGATCATTCAAGGAGACCCTAGAGATCTCAATCCAAGGATCTAAAGGGGAAAGAGATCTACAATAGAGATTCCCTAAGGTATGATTAATGATTAAATAGGGGTTCACCACTAAGATAGGACTTGGAAAGATAAATGACATGCACGATCTAATTATGAAACTTAATGATATGCAATACTTTACTAAATGACCTAGAAATGTATGCAAAACAAAATAGAAAGTTGGAGAAGCAAAGAGGGGTACCTAGAAACCTGTAGCAACTTGAATGAAGGCCTGAAATGATGGAAACACTAAAATTAATGCATAATAGGACTCATACACTAGGATGGGTGATTTAGTCCTAGATTAGGGTTTTTGGGCAAGAATATAAATTTGGTAGAGACAAATCTAAAACACCTAGAAATTAGAAAAAACACTATACTAGGACTCATGCCAGAAGTGGCGTATCATTCCATCTTGGATTTTTTGAAGGATCATGATCTAAATTTTCTCTTCAACCTCTACTCTATGTTCTCAATCTAGTTTCCAAATTTGAATTGTTGAATTCTACTCTATAGATGTCTTCCAATGGTCTTGTAAATAAGGTGACAACTCTGATGACTTTGCACACTTGACAACTTATTTATAATCTTTCTCCTTAGAGGGTCTTCAACCTAGATCTGCAAATCACACACTAAAGAGAGGGAAAAATGTTGTTTTGTTAGTGGAAAGGGGTTTTCCTTCGTCAAACCCCATTTTCGTAATCAAACCTTGTAATGAAATCAAATGGATAGGAGGAATGATGAATGAAAAAATGTAATGTTGCAACTCACCAAACCCTAGCAATAAAGTGCTACAAACATGTATGAAATGGCTCCAATGGATGTAGATCTTGACTCTTACTTGAATGTAGTAGATCTTGAATTAAATGCTTGCTTGAATCATAAAACCCCACATCACATCTGTTAGCTCAAAAAATTGTAACATGATGCATGATGACTTTTACATTATGCTTGATACTTGAATAATGCTCTAAAACACTTGATAGTCAGCTCTTGAAGGCTCTTGAATACTCTTGTAAATCTTGAATGATCTAATGCATGAATACCTGAAAGTTTAAGTCACTTGATTGCTTGTTAGGATAAAATGAGTGAAATAACCTTGTATTTATACTTGTTTAGGCCAAATTTTTTGAAATTACAATACTACAAGCCAAAATTAGATCTAGGAGAATAAAATCCTACCAAAAATTTAAATTTAATTTAATTTTGAGCCACACAAGACTCATACACCAGAAGTGGCATATGAGTCCCATTAGGATAGGCTATGAGGCACAATTTTCAAGAAAGTATTAGATTCATGTGAAATTAGGATTGGGGCCCCGAAACTTAGGTGGGACCCATACACCCAACATGGTGTACGAGTCCCAAATCACTAAATTTTGGCCAAAGAATCCAAAAACATCTTAATTATGATTGGATGTTGGTTTATGTTAGGATTATCCTTGGAAAGATACATGAATTAAGGCTCGTGGATGCAAAATAAGGCTAAATAAGGCATAAAGAAGCCCAATTACTAATGAAAACCCTAGATTAGAGTGAAAGTGTGCTACAACACTTTACAACACCTTAAATAAGGTATAATTAAGTCCATTTAGTTTATGAGAGCCCAAGACCTAATATGAATGTGTTAAACACATTACAACACTAAATCAAGGCAACATTATTGTTTAATTTAACAGGGAGGGCCCAAACAAGCACAAAAATGTAGAGGGATACATTTTTTGCTGCCACATTTAGTGCCCACTTTAGTGAGAGGAGAAAATTTCTTCCACCTCACACTAAGGTAGACAAACTCGTATCAATAGTGATCTAAGTGTACTAATGCGGGTGCCATAAGATGAAAATGACCAAAGGATATGGTCAGCCCCCAGGATCAATATCCTATAGCAGATTAACATAGGTGCAAGAGGACACACATGAAAATGATGGAAGGAGCACCATTAGGTACAAGCATGCACTATGAAAGACATAAAAAAAGCAAAAACAAAAGAAGAGATGGATCAAGCTTTGATCGTTTATCCTACATGTTGTGGACTAGATCTAGGTTGTTTGTTTGAAAATGCATGCTCTTTAAGGTAACAAAAATTTAGGAAACCCACTGGGTGAGTATCCAAAAAGGTGAGACACATATGCACGTAGTTGGTATACGCTCACACACACAAGTAAGTGGCTATGGGAAAGCCACACCTAAGTTCAACTTCCTATTCAACTATACCAAAGCTATACCTCCTTATAAATTTGATAAGGCACCACACAACAATGATCTTTGAGCTTCATGAGGCAAGCAAAACTTCGTATTCTTGAAATTCATGAACAAACAAGATCCAGCTCCATAGGTATGCAAAGTGTGTTATGCAAAGTGGCCATATAATAGAAGTTGTAAATGCAAAGTAGTATAAGGAATGTTCAAAGGAGTTTTGCTTAGTTCATGTAAGGTCTTAACACAGGGAACATTGTGCCTAATGTCTCCAAGAGAGGACCAATCAAAGAATAGAAGATTCACAACTTAGGGGATGTAGTGTGTTGCATCAAGCCACTAAGAGGAATGTAATATGCTAAGAGAGATCACACTCTTGAGGGACATCACACCCAATGTCACCACAAAGTGAAAGATGCATCGCATGAAGAAGACTACACAATAAAACATGAAATGCACAAGAATAATGCCAATGTATTCCCCCACTTTAAATAAATTGTCAAACACCATACTAAGAGCAATTACTTTAAAGTAGAAAATGATAAATACTAACAAGAAAGATGACATGAGAGCTGATTGGGAAAGCCCTATGCCAAGTCATATTTTTCCAAATGAAGCTACATCATGAAAAGGAAAGAGGGGTTTCCCCCAAAACACATGAGGGATCCATGGATTCAGGGTCAGTATGTTCTTACTACAATGTTTTTAAGAGAACTCAGAACTATCATCATTCCCCAAATACTCATAGAAATAGAAGAATGACATAAAGAGAGCGAAAATAAAGAAAAAACTTTTGGGTCAACATAGAAGAAACATGAATTTCTCAATGCTTTACGTCATCCCCAAAAGGAAAACATAAGAAAAATAAAAGATAAAGGAAAAGGCTTTTGGGTCAACATGGAAGAGACATGAATGTCTTGATTCCTTGTGTCATCCCCAAAAGGAAAACACAAGACACAAAAAATATAAAGGAAAAGGTAAAATATTTATGACATATAGAAGAATGTATGTACAAATAGAGGAATGTCACAAAGAAAGAGAGACATCAAATGAAACAACATAGGGGATCAAATTACACACATGCAATCACATAAAAGAAACAAAAGAAGTAATGCAAAAGAATAGAAAGGCACATGTGAGTCAACCTATTAGCAAATCATCCTCATCCCAATCATGTTCATCATATATGACAGGTGGAAAACTAACCAAAGGGACAATATCACGTGGCAAACTAGGGGTGTCACTAAGTTCAACACTCTTTTTAGGAGAATTGTTATTTAATATCATAAAAGAGGAAAATAATGTATTTAATTCATTATGCACTTCCTCATCAATTTTACCAATCTCCTCATCATAATCTAAATTAATCACAATAGGAGGTCTAATGATAATGTCCAAATAAGGGTTTGGCTCCTATTGCAGTTGTGGTGAAGGATTTTTTTATTGTAGCAAGGGAGACTCAATGTATTACTTCAATTAGGTTTGGATTTTAATTTTCTTTGTTTGTTTTTTCATCAATCTTTCGAGCAAGAGCACAACGCCTATGCCTATGCTCTTGAGCATGTCTATTTATTTTAGTAAAGTTTTCAAGTTTCATTTTTATAGGAGTGGGTTTATCAACCAAAGGTTTCTTTTCTTCTCTAGGGGGAGGAATGGACAGAACCATGGAATGTTGTTCAACCAATTTCTCTTTAGCTTTGTAAATTTTCTTTATCTTAGGAGACATGATGAGATTGTTTTCATTATATCTTGGTATTTTGTGGGAGGTAGGAAAAGGATCTATCTTGGGTTGGTCTTGGCTATTTGTAATGTCTTTAGGTTAAATCATGGTTTCATTAATGATAGTAGGCTTGGTCATAGGTTGAGGCATGTTTGTAAGTGATAGTTTTGCTATGCATTTTTCCTTAATTTTTTTTGTAGGATTTGAAAAAGAAGTCTTCTTGAGGTTTAATAGGTTCCATAGGCTTAGGAAAAAAGAAATCTAATGAAAATTTCTATTGGGAAGACAAAGTATTAAAGCCACTATGGTGCACAATAAAGATTTCATTGTCAAAGGGAAACTTTAAGCATTTATGCATGAATTATGGAACAACTTCCATGGAGCGTAGCCATGGGTAACCAAGCTTCACATAGAATTGGTCTGATTTGGAGATGATGGAGAATGAGACATCTAATTATTTTAGTCCTATAGTTAAAGGAAGGGTAATCAATCCCATCTTAGGGCAAGAAAAAAAATTATATCTCTTTATCCATGCTTTTTCTTTATCATATATTTCTGGAAAGAGTTCATGCATAAGAAGGAATTTCTTGGTGATTATATTCTCTCCATAGATGGGACCAATTAATATCCCATTAGTGGGCTTATCATTGATTTGGTCAGCTATGTAAAGAGGACCATCAAGTGTATTTTGAATAATATCCTTAGATGAGAAATCAATATCAAGAGGTTGTTTAGTTCGGCTCTTATGAGGTTGAGTTTCAATCAATGCAATCAAACCTTTTTCAATAGTATCCATAGAACCTTGTTCAATGGTATCCATAGGACTTTGTTGAATTGTATTGATCTTCTCATCATCTGTGTCAATATTCATCACATCATTCTTTGTAGTTTCATTGGCTTTTACAAATAAAATATTATGATTTGGCATTAGGGTTGGTAAAGATGTACAAATTTTGGTTAGGAGGGGAAATAGACTTATTTCCTCGATCATTAACACTGCTAATTGAAATTTGACCAAAATCAATGAGGTCTTGTATAAGGTGTTTAAGATGCTTGCAATGTTCTATGTCATGTCCATTTTGTTGGTGATAATGGAAATAAGCATTTGATCTAAAGTTCAAGGGTGGAGGCTTATTAGGATCGAGAGTCTTAATGAGAGGTAAGATGATCATTTTATATTTAAAAGTTGTGACATTATGCTATGGAGGGTATCAGGTAAGGGAGTGAATTACCAAGCCAAATCCCCAAATGCAAAAGTTGTCTTCCTTATAGCAGCAACTTAGGTATCAACATGTTGATTTTTTTGTTGAGGGGGATTTAGTTGAAGGAAGCCTTTATTTTGTTTTCTAAAAGGTTGATAATTATTTTGGTTTTCGGATTCAGACTTTTTAGGATGACTAGAGGTGGATTTTGCTTCATGGATACTAACCAAATTTTGATAATCATGAAGGGCAATACACAAGTGCATGAAGGAGGGAAACTTCATCATGGTAAGCTTATCTTGTATCATAGTTTGAAAATTGTCAATGAACATCCTTTTAAGGTGAGGGTTGAGAATCTTTACATTGATTTGGGAATAAAGTGATTGATAGCATGAAATAAAGTCAATAATATTTTCATCATCTTTTTTCTTACATTTCATCAAATCAACTAAGGTCATCTTAAGTCATATGCACTTGGAAATGGTTTATAAAAGCCTCAACAAGTTTTTTGAATGAATGAATGGAGTTGTTTGGTAATAAGGAAAACCACTCTAAGGTGGTATCCTTCAAGGATCTAGGGAAAATCTTAGCCAAGTGCTTATCCTTAAGAATAAAATCACTACATAAGGAGGTATAAGCAGAAACATTGTTAGAAGGATCTCCTTTCCCCCCATATTTATTGAATCTAGGCACCTCTATACCTTGTAACATCAATGTTCTCAATATCTCCAAAGATAAATGGTTGCTTTGGATATAGTATGTGGGTTGGCCATTTTGATTTTGGTGTAGGTGGAAAATTTATTTTGAATGGATGAAGCGATTTACAAAAGTTGATTTATGAGAGGATCATTGTTTGCATTTTGAGATGGAGGTAAATATGGTGGAGGTGTGTATGTGTTTGAAGGATAAGTGAATGGAATTATTATAGGTGTTAAAGTGGTAGGAGATATGATGTACAATGCCACAAAGATACTAGGATACTAGCAGAAATACCCAAGGAAGGAATAACATTACTAGAAGGTTGCATCATTGTTGTAACTTGAGGGTTGGTATAGGTAGGGATAGAGGCAATTGTTGTGGAAGTAGGAATTTGAATTCCTCCCAGACTTGATACATTATTTGAAGGTAAAGGGAAGCTAATGGATGAGGTAAGAGGTGGTCCAAAAATATGAAATATGTTATGCATAAGATCAACTCCTTCTTCACTTTCAATCACAATGATGTATGTTATCTATGGTAGGGATAACAGTGTTTGAAATGTTTTCAGTAATTATTTAGTTTTGTAGGTTTGCTAAATCTTGATGAATTTGGATTATGTTATCTTGCAGAATACTAACAACTATTATTTCAACATGTATCACACTACTTGAAGGTAAGGACTTGTCAAAGGTATGGTCCATACCTAGTGAACTAGTGTCAACAATAGTAGTGAAAGAGCTAGACAACCCAATATCCATGAAGATTGTGCTATCTTGGGATGACATGAGTCTCAAACTTCATCTCACTTGAGCATTAGCAACAGGACACCAAGTAGAAAATCTCATGCAAGGGACAAACAAGGAAATGAAAGATGCAATGGAGACAAGATAAATGCTATGCTCTAATTCTAATTCAAATGAAATTAAGCTAGATGCAATGAAATGAAGAGAACACAAACTCCACAAACTGAAATAGGTAACTTACAGTAGAAAATAGAAACAGAGAAACAAATAATTTAATTCTGGAAAATGCAGTTTAAAATATAAAATGAGACAAAATAGCCCATAGGGTTGTATGAGTCCCAATCAGGGTTTTTCATAGGTTTAAGGTTGAATAACAGTCACCACAGAGTACCTAGAAATCAGGCAGAATCACTTGTACTAGGACTAAATCACCCAAAGGGGTGTATGAGTCCCAATTAAGAGTTTTTGTGTAAATTTTAAAAAACTCTGAGTGAATGTTATGTTTTTTGATTTGGATGATGTCTAAACTAAGTGAAAATTTAGTTTTCAGATGAAATTCAATGATGCAAGATGCAAAAATGCAACCTATATGCACTTTCACTAATGTAAGAGGGTATGTGTAGGATCATGATGGGCCAAAAAGTGGCAATATGATGGGTATTTGTAGGGTATGTGGCTGATGAGTTTTATTTTTACCCAAAATTGATGAAACGAAAAGGATTTTTAATGGATATTCTCAGCTTTCCACCAATATAAATTATACTTTACTTTGAATTTAATAAATAATTATTATTCATTTTCTATTTGAATTACGAGTAAAGTCCTGATTGATAGGTTGATTGAAAAACATCTATATATTTCAAACGATATCACATTTTTTGAATCCGAAACATGCATCACATTCTATTCTTGACATACTATAGGATTAAAAAAATAAAAATTAATTTCATGAATTTTTGACCAATTTAAGGTGGTTAGACATGTGAGTTTTTATATTTTTTAAAAGTTGTAATAAAAAAATTATAATTAATTTACTTCGATAAAAATTACAAAAAATATGCATCACATTGAGACATAAGTCCTCTACTTATATCTAAAATCTTATAAAAAAATATTATCATTTTATTGTGGTTAGGATGGTCAGACAGACAACTACTACTTATTTTTTCCCTGAAATTTAAGTACTACTGCATTGAAATTTCAAATTTTCACCAAATAGATCTTTTCTTTATATAAACCTAGTAGTTTAGAAACTACATTAAATTTTCTACAAATTCTATTCTTACATATTTTTGAAATAATATAGATAAATTATTCAAATTTTTATGTCAAGTTGCCTAACTCTGATTTTTTTGAATTTTTCACCACTTAAGGGCCTATTTTTTCCATGATTATCTTGCACATACCCAAGAATTAGAAACCCTCGATGCCAATTAACTAATGAAAAACCTAATGCAATGTTCATGCAAGCTATATATAGGATTATGATGCACTTTAAATCAGAATTAAGATGTTCTAAATGTAGGTTCACCAAAATGATTTGTCAAAAAATCTATGCTCTATTGTTCAGGACATATAGATCAACACTTTTCTCCAAATATCATTTAAGGAAACCGTAGAGCTCTCAATCCAAGAATGTAAAAGGGAAAGAGATCTACAATAGGGATGTCCTAGGGTATGATTAATGATTAAAGAGGGGTTCACCACCAAGCTAGGGCTTGGAAAGACAAATGACATGCAATATATAATAATGAAACTTAATGATATACAAGACTCCACTAAATGACCTATAAATATGTGCAAAATAGAATAGAAAGCTGGAGAAGAAAAGAGGGGAACCTGGAAACCTGTACCAGCTTGAATGAAGGCATAAAATGTTGGAAAAACTAAAATTAATGCATACTGGGACTCATACGCTAGGCTAGGAAATTTCGTCCTAGATTAGGGTTTTTGGGTAGGAACACAAATCTAGCAAAGACAAGTCTAAAAACCTAGAAAATGGGAAAATAATTGTACTGGGGCTCAATGCCAGAAGTGGCATATCAGTATAATTTTTCTTTTTCATGGGATCAGGATCTAAATCTACTCTTCAACCTTTGCTTTGTCTTCAATCTGGTTTTTGGATCTGAACTGTTGAATTCTGCTCTGTAGATGTCTTCCAATGGTCTTGTAAATAAGGTGACAACTTTGATGACTTTTCACACTTAATAGCTTCTTTCCAATCTTTCTCCTTAGAGGGTCTTCAACATAGATTTGGAAACCACACACTAAAGAGAGGTAAAAATCTTGTTTTGTTAGTGGAAAGGGGTTTTCATTGGTCAAACCATGTTTTGGTAATCAAATCTTGTAATGAAATCAAATGGAAAGGAGGAATGCTAAATGAACAAAATATAATATTGCAAATCACAAAACCCTAGCAATAAAGTGCTGCAAACATGTATGAAATAGCTCCAATGGATGTAGATCTTGAGTCTTGCTTGAATTTGGTAGATCTTGAATTGAATGCTTGCTTGAATCATGGAACTCTACATCACAATTCTTAGCTAAAAAAAACATGACGCATGATGACTTTGACATGATGCTTGATACTAGAATAATGCTCCAAAACACTTGATAATCAACTCTTGAAAGCTCTTGTAAATACTTGAATGCTCTAATGCATGAATACTTGAAAGCTTAAGTAACTTGATTGCTTGTTAGGATGAAAATGTGTGAAATAACCTTGTATTTATACTTATTTATGCCAAATTTTCTAAAATTACAGTGGTACAAGCCGACATCAGATATAAGAGAATTAAATCTCACTAATAAAATGAACTTCATTTAATTTTAAGTCACATGGTACTCATATGCCAAAAGTGATGTATGAGTCACATTGGGCTAGGCGATGGGACACAATTTTCAAGAAAGGCTTAGATTCATGTAAAATCAGGATTGGGGCCCCAAAAATTAGGTGGGACCCATACACCCAAGGTGGTGTATGAGTCCCATATCACTAAATATGGGCCAAAAAATCCAAAAACACCTGAATTATGATTGGATGTTGGTTTATGTTGGGATTATCCTTAGAAAGATGCATTAATTAAGGCTTGTAGATAAAAATAAGACTAAATTAGGCATAAATAAGCCCAATTAATATTGAAAACCCTAGATTAGTGTGAAAGTGTGCTACAACACTTTACAATGCCTTAAATAAGCTACAATTAAGTCCATTTAGTTTATGAGGGCCGAGATCTAATGTTAATGTGTTAAACACATTACAACATTAAATCAAGACAATGTTATTGTTCAATTTAATAGGGAGGGCCCAAACAAGAACAAAAATGTAGAGAGAGATATTTTTTGTTTCCATAAAAAATATAAAACTATAATTTCTGAGTTAGTTATAGAGATTATGGTGATATGATGTTTTTATTTTTTTAATTTAAAGAATAAGAGCTCAATAGTTGAACATCTCATTTTAGAAATGTAAGAGCATCTATGATAAATAAGGAAACTATAAGAGGGTGTTACACATATTGACCATGAATCATCAAATTATAACATATCATTATGATTGTCATAAAATATTCTTGAATTTTTTGAATAAGATAAATTAGAGGGGGAAAATTTGGGAGGATAATAAGATGACATGTTATGATATGTTCTTATGATATGTGTAAAGATTATGATATATTTAACATGAAGAATTTTCTTAGGAATTTGGTATATAATTTGATAAAAAGCACTACTTTTTGGCAACATTAGCTCATAGTTTTATGATTCCTTTTTAGTGGTTTCATGTATTGGTTTCTTAATTTATTGGGTGCTTGGGATGTAGGTTTTCAATGCTACCAATATTATTCTAGATTTAAGTGTTGATATTGTATGCTATGAAGATCTCTTGTCTAGATTATGTTGTAATGGTGTTGCTTATTAATACATTGATTCAAAATTTAGAAGCTATTTTATAAAACTATAAAGATACATTATTGTAATATGGTGAATAATTTTACTATACTATTTTGTGGGTATTCATCTCATTATAATAACAATAGACTCATGTGATAGACTCTCATCATTAGATAAGTCAATCCAAAATTCTTTTTCTTTTGTGACTCATATTTGTGTAGAGTAGATCATTCAACACCTATAAAACCAATAAATATTTTACGATGGGCCCTTTTTCTTGTAAATACTTTAAATTATTTTCTATTCATATTTTCTCTTAAATTTATAAGAAACTGAAAATCATGGAGATTAAAAACAAACAAAATGAACAATGGTAGGATTTACATCCAAGATCACAACAAAAGAATCCTGGCACTTCCACAAAGCACACTTGCACACAATAAGATTAATCTTCCATTATTAAAGAGATTGATAAGAGAGTTGGTTAAAATGTACAATATGACCTTGAATATATAGGAAATAAAGATCCAATCCACCTATCATGTGGATTGATATGTTCCCATGATGTGGAATAAATAAGTAGACAAGTGTCCTATAGGTGTCAACCTTTGGATCACTTGGAATGTGCAAACTAACAACCTATTTGAAAAAGTTATCAACCTTTGTGACAAGTGTTGAATGAATACAAAATATACCATTGAGGTGAGATGAAATGTCTTCCAACCTCAAAAGATATGAACATGAGTTCTACCAAATAACTAGGTAACCTCTAGAGGCCTACAAGGTTGCACATTCACTTAGATAAGATGGTGTCTAACCTCATAAACATAAGTACACTTAAGCTATAGTGAATAGATAAATTATTCACTCTAAAAACCCCCTTTAGTGATACTTGGGGAGATCAGGTAAGTGAAATAGATACAAATACACAGGTCTTGGCTATGAGGCCTAGTGAGGTACTTGTGTACTATGCAATCTCTCATAAATGGAGAAAGATAGAAAACCCAGTTGGAAAAAATATCTCCAAAAGAAAAATTGAGAAGGATAATACCTCTTGGAAAGATGTCCCATGATGATAGGAATATGATGATGAAGAAATCTTGAAGCATGTCAAAGTTTTAAACTTTGTCGATGATGAACTAGTGCTAGTTGGAATCAATGAACATACAAGAAATGTAGATCAAGATACGAGATATTGAAATGTTTTGAAAAGGGAAAATAATTAAAATAGGGTGTCACAGTTCCTTGAAAAATAGAACTTTAGATCTAGGTAGTGATGTCCCTCTTACCAAGATTTCATTGAAACTAAGAGATTGTAAAGTTTAGAGATTGACTTACAACCTTAAGGTGATTCAATCAGACTTGAATCTCTAGGGTTCTTAGGAAATTAGGATTTGGAACTAAATAGAAATGATTTGATGCAACTAAACCTAATGAACAATATGACCTAGATGATAAAATGCAAGATCCTAAATCTATAGAAACTAAATGGATAGTTTGTTGGTAGATATGAGAAGCGTTTGAACACATGTATTTGGCATAAAATTTTTGTTCTCAGCACTACTAGAGGACAAGTTCACCCTAGGGTGAATGGATCCTAGATAGGATGTCTAGAAATACTAGATCTTAGGTTCAGTTTGGCATAGGTACCATTGTCAAAAATTAAAAAATAATATCTACAATTGAGTTTTTGTGGCTTCACAAGAATGGTGACAAATTATGCAATGTTGCAAAATTTCTCTTTGTGATCTTCAATTCCTCTTTCACTTGTAATCTACAAATACAAAGATAGAAAAAAATGTTTATTTTGAATGGGGGTTTTCCTTAGTCAAACCCCATGTTTGGTAAAACCTTGATAGAATAATAATGATAACTGATAAATGGAAAGAATTATGAATGAACACTTGCTTTGTAAAACTCACCAAACTTTTAATGGCTTCCCTTAGAGGATTGAAATCACACACATCACTCCAAGGAATTAGATCTTGCTTTTCTTGATTGATTAGATACTTGAATGCTTGGATGCTTTATGATCAATAATGTATATTAGTCTTCACAAGATGACATGAACACACATATGCTTGAACATGATGATATGATCTTCAATGTTGCAACAAATGCCTAGAAAACCTGCTCTGGAATGCTCTTGACAATAATATTTTCTCTTAAATTTGATAGATTAGGAAAATTAGATTTCAATTGATAAAAATTGTATGTATTTATAGGCATCTATCTAATTTCTTGAAAATTAGATTCTAAAAGTCAACAATTACATATGAAATTAGGATTATTAAAACACCACCAAAAAAATATTAAAATTTAGGACATGTAGGACCTAAGAAGGACTCATTAGCCATTGGGCGAATGGGTCTTTTCCCAAAATTCCAAGAAAAATTCATTTCAATATGTTAAAGTATTAATTACATTGATTAAATATAGCTTTCCCTTTCAGAAAATGAGAAAAATAAGGCTTTGGAATCCACAATTTGGAAAATTAGGCACTTGATTAAGTCTAATTAATAAAGGGCCCTAAACATAGTGTAAAATTATAAAGGTATATAATTTCCTACACTATAATGAGCCTCTACTTTAGTGAGAGTATGAGCTTATGCTCAAACTCACACTAAAGTTGACAAATACACATCAAGAGTGGTTCAAGTGTACAAATGTTAGAGTAAGATTCTAGGATCTAAGATCCCATGGAAAACCAACATAAGGAAAAAGGGAAACACAAGATGTGTATGTTATATGAAACAAGAAAAGATACACAAGCATGCACTGTTAAAGTTAATGCAAAAAATTATGTACTATCAAGTTGCATTATGTTGTACATTTATCAAATATACTCGCATGGTTCCACTGGCAAGAAATTTGTATTAGGCTAGGTGGCCATGAAAATATACTTACAAGGGCTAGTAAAGTCCGATATACACTAGGTGAGCCCCCAAGACTAGAGGAGAAACACACACTAGGTCTACAAGGTGTGTACCCATAAAAATATGCTTCATAACATTAGCAAGTTGCATTATGCTTGACACTCATGGAATAGGATAAAATTGATTCACAAGGCTAGCAAGTTATATTATGCTAACACTCATGAAAAATGATCAAGATACTATGCCAACACTACACCAAGTTCAACCTATGTGAACAAAGTGAACCAATAAATGTCAATACCAATGTAATAATGTCAATGTATTCCCCCACAATAATGGAATTACTAAACACCATATTATGAGAAATTATTTTAGAGTTGTAATTATATATGCCAATTTAATAAAGGGAAATGGGAGCTTATTTGGAAATACCTATTCAAAACATATGTTTCTAAATAAAGTTATGTCATGAAAAAGGAGGTTGTCCCCACATACAATCTAAAAATAACACATAAGGGATCCATAGATTTGAGGTCAGTGTATATCTTTTCTACAATGATATAATAGAGCTTGGAACAATCATCATTCCCTAAATACCTCATGAAAAAATGAGCACCAAGGAAGAATGACACATAGAGAGAGAGAAGAAAAAAAATCCTTTTCGGTCAGCATGGAAGATACTTGGATGTCTCAATTACTTCCATCATCCCTAAAAGGAAAACATAAGACAAAGTTTACAACAGATAGAAGAATATCTAGATACAAATAGAAGAATGTCACAACACATTTTCTTCCTTTGTATCCTTGCACCAATGGAGTAACAAGGGTCATCCAAAGAAAATCATAAATGTGATTAGGTATTTTAGATTTTTAAGATTAAAGATATTAAATGAATTAAACTAAAACCCCAACCAAGCAATGAAGAAAAAAAAAATGAAAACACAAATAATGCAACAAAGTTACCCAAAGCCTTCATATCATCAATGCTTCACCTCCATTTCGCTTGTCCATTTTGCTTGAGTATGATAATTAATTCCCTTAGAATTATCTATATGCACTTAATAAGCCTATGACTAAGACAAAGCAAAATATCGAAGGATTTAATATCACTAGCATTACAACATATTAAATTAAGATGATCAAAATGACGAATGGCAGAGGCATTTATGGAGAGGCGGATGGCAAATGGATGGTTGGGATCAATAGATTTTTATTTTGATCAATGGCTACAATTAATCGAGATAGGAAAGGATAAGATTGGAAGTGAAGGAGAAAGAGGAAATTGAGCGATTTATTGACAAAATCAAGTAGTTTGAATAGGGAAATTTTCTTTTAAAATAATGGAAACATTATCTCATTGCAAGAGAAAAAAATTAGTTATCTTTTTGATTAAATAGAAATTTAATTCAAAAAGGTGAGCAAAAAGGAAATTCATTTAATTAAATAAAAAATTAATTAACTTCTGTTAGAAGAAGCTAAAATGAATAATTAAATAATTGTCATAATTATTTAATTATAGTAGAAAATGATATATAATTAAATAAATTTAGATTTATTTAATTATAGAGGTCAAAGATATTAGTGACGTGATTAAATAAATAATAATTTATTTAATTAATCAAAAGAAAAGATAGAAATATTATAAACGAATTAATTACATAATTTAAATTATTTAATTAATAGAAGAATTTTCAACGCTAGATAATAATTAAATAATTAAGATTAAGTAATTATCAAGGATGATGAAGGGGATTCAATTAATTCACAAACCTAATGACAATTTTTAGGTGTCTACATTTGCCCCTCTTTGACACAATGTAGTTTATCGCATTGTGTCAAAGAAAAAGATATGCCCTAATGAATGGAATAATGAGGAAGGATGATGAGTTGGTAGTGGTATGTCCCCTCGAGAGGAGAAGTAGGTTCAAAGAACACAAATGTGCTCTTGAAATGGAAGAGAGGACTAAAAGATGAAGAATAGAACAAATAGAGGAAAAAAAGAGAGATAAGGATGATGAAGATGTCTGAAAGAAGAAGTGTTAAAGCATAAAAGATGAATGTTAGCATGGAAAAGAGGGTTGTTAGTATTGAAGACGTGGATGTTGAGATAGTCCTAGTTGAGATAATTTGCAGATATATATTTTGCTATGCTAGGTTTTTGCATTTAATAATCATTGGATAGTAAAATATGACAAATGGATAACAAACGCCTTGGTATGACATAGATCAAGGTGTGCAAGGTCATCTATCTTTAAAACATGCAGCCACAAACAAGGAATGTCCGAACTCATACTATGGGTCATGTTGCACTAGTCTTTCTTTCACAACAAATTGTAGATATCATTCAAATAAAAGATGAGTGATGAGACATCATTTCTCCTCTAAATCCTTCATGGGACATCCTTGAGGTGGCTACTAACATGACCAAAGTAAATCCAAAAGATAAGACAAAATAAACCAACAAGATTAAAAATTAATCAGATTATTTTCCAATAAGTGTGTGTGTTAGTGTGTCAAGGGACGAAGTGAGTGATGGGTTGATTATTTTGACAAGGACTGGTTTAGGAGAAGAAACATATCGTATAAGATGCCAAGTTTGGTTTCGATCATGCAACTACCTATATAAGGAAAATGACAAAGTGTGATAGTGACAATGTTTGGTTTTAGGAAGGACACATCCTGTTTAAGACCACTAGTTTTGATTGATTTGATAAATGAATAATATGACTTGGAGACTTGTTGGCTTGCGTGTCTTGTTGATTTAGGATTTTTATAGAGGCCAAAATCCCTTTCTATTCACTAGTGTAGTAATGGTCATTGCCAAGGAATCTGCATTCTTGTAGTTCTTAGTAGAGGTGAAGAGTCTGTCATGGGAGATTCATGAGGGCTCAAAGCTTGGGTGACTCAAGAAGTGAGTATCATGGAGGGGAGCCAATGTGGCTAAGCTTCTATGTCACCTGCTAAGAACAAGTGCGGTTGGTTTATCCAAGTGGGATCCAATGAATATAGTCCTCGCCTATCCCTAGGAATCATGCTTGTCTTCATTGTGCTTGTTTAAAACATTCAAAGACAAAACCATGTGTTTTCCAAGTATTTTATGAAATAATGAACAAATAAACATCTTTCATAGATATAGAAAAAAATATTCAAATTGAAACAGTTTAAAAAATCTTCCAAAATTGCAAAGAAACTAGACTTTCATTCACTCTACAACACATTTTCTACCCTGTGAAACACATTCGAAATACTAAACCACATCTGATATATGAAACTATGCATCTACTGAAACTTAAATGCATTTGATCCCCTACAATGCATTTGGGTAAATGCATGATCATGATGGGCCAAAAAGTGGCGATATGTAAGTGATATGATGGCTCAAGTGGCTGACGAATTTTTTTTACCCAAAATTGATGAAACAAAAAGGGTTTTTAAAGGAGATTCTCATATTTCCACCAATATAAATTATGCTTTACTTTGAATTTAATAATTAATTATTATTCATTTTTTATTTGAATTACAACTAAAGTCCTGATTGATAGGTTGCTTGAAAAACATCTATAGATTTCAAATGGTATCACATTTTTTGAATATGAAACATGTATCACATTCTATGCTTCACATATTATAGGATTAAAAAAATGAATTTCATGAAGTTTTGACCAAGTTAAGGTAGTCAGACATACGATTTTTTATATTTTTTAAAATTTGTAATAAAAAAATTCATAATTAATTATTTACTTGGAAAAAAATTACAAAAAAATGTACATCACACCAGGACAGGAGTCCTCTACTTATATCTAAAATATTATAATTTTTTTATCATTTTATTGTGGTTAGGGTGGTCAAACAAACACCTACTTCTTATTTTTTCCCTAAAGTTAAAGTACTACTGCATTAAAATTTCAAATTTTCACCAAATATATTTTTTTTTTAAATAAACCTAGTAGTTTAGAAACTACATTAAATTTTCTAAATATTCTATTCTTACATATTTTTAAAATAATATAGATAACTTATTCAAATTTTTATGTCAAGTTGCCTAACTCTGATTTTTCTGAATTTTTTGCAGTTAAGGGCCTGTTTTTTCCATGATGATCTTGCACATACCCATTTGATACCTAAAACAAAACATTTTTGTATCATTTAGGAAAACCATTACTACTAGATCCAAACTTGAGACCAAAAATTTTCACGCATTTTCTTTCTTGCAACATAATTGGAGCTTGGAACAATGCATGTGCTTTCGTGCAATGCAATTGTTGCTTGAATCGACACATCTTCCTTTTTGCAACACAATTATTGTCATAAATTATAATTGTCGGCCACCCAAAAAGACAACATAGTTTAGGTTCCATACCTTAGACATAAGTCATACCTTTGCATTGTCATCCTCTAGACTTCACTATCATGTCTTTAATTCACCTTGATATGCTTGCTAGTCAAGTTGACTACCATTTGCTTTGTAATGGTCAATACCAAAAAGCCATAGAATTCAAAAGATAATTCATCTAATCAAAATACCAATACCCTTCTTACCAACAACTCATAAATCCTAGTCCTCCATCCATCTACCCTCACTATCAAGAGTCCTTTAGCACAAGCCATGTCATTAATCCACAACAAATGTCCACTTATTTCCCTTTTCCTAACCTTGATGAAGGAAACCAAATTTCCACTAATCCCTTCAAAGCCTCGACATCCTATTCTAGTCCACCATTAATTAATCCATCTCAAATGACAAGTCTCTACATCCTACTATAGTCCTTTATCCACTAATCCATTCATATTCACTCCATCCCAACCTACATTTAGTCATGAAGATGCATTTGGTCATGGTCTCCAAAGTCACATTACATTGCCTACACTTAAGGATACATGTCAAGAGGAAAACCCATAGCATGGCATAATAGCTTCACCTTCATGTCAAGATCTAAGTATTCCATCCCATGACCTCATTCTTAAGTCCATTGAAGAATTCCTTCTAGATAATCATGACATCCAAAATACACCTTGTAGAACCGAGATCCTAATACCTGCAAAACACAACAAACACACACGTATTATAAGATTGAAATGAAAGCTGGAATCTAAGTTCCCCATGAAATCCATTTGCAAAGCTTAAATTAGGAAATAGAATGAAGAACACAATAAGAAAACAAGCATATGGATTGAATCCTAATTAAACAAGCAAACTCTTGATCCCATGGGGGAGTTGGTACCAATTTGATGTGAAAATTGGCCCTTTCCCAACTCCAATGATGCAATGTTGATGAGTGATGATGAGTGATCCACTTTGTTGAAGATTCAAATGAGCTCCATGTTGAAAAACCTGCATAACCTAGCTATGGATTAGATAAAATGCTAAACTTGAAAATGTATTTGAGTATAGTAAGTTTACTCAAATTGTGGATGCCAAATACAATAGAGGAGCTCTCTATTTATAGAATAGAAGGATAGAAGCATGAGAGATAAGAAGGATGTGGGATAAAAGATAAGCCAATGGCATTATGCCACTTGTCAAGATGTGAAAGGATGAAGGTTGTGCACTTTTTGATCAATGTACCAAAGAGGGGGAGATTTGAAATTCAAAAGATGGCTTGTTGGAGGGAGAAGAAAGAGTCTTAAATGCCAAGTGGGAGACATGTAAGAGACAATGTAAGAGGAGGTAATGCCATGTTGGAGGACAAGAAATGTTGGAGGGAAAATTCAAATTTGAAGACTATTCCATCTTGATGCCTTTTTTGAATGAAATAGGAGATTTAATAAATCAAATAAATTTATTTATTGTGCAAGTTGCAAAATCTAGAGGATTTGATGGATTAGGATTAGGATTAATCAAGGTTTGATTAATTTAATAGGAGATTAGTTGATGTAACCATTTGATTTAGGTTTTTGGATTGATTTAAACCAAAATGAGAGTAAAATGATTTAGATTTAATTAAATAAAGAAGTTGATTTATTTAATTAAAGAAGGAGATGATGTTAGATTAAATTAAATAAAGATTGATTTAATTTAATAAAGTGACTTTAGAGATTAAATAAAATTGATTTATTTAATTAAAGGGGGACTATAGGATTAATTAAATAAAATGAATTATTTAATTAAAAGAAGATGACGACTTAATGAAATAAAGTTGATTTATTTAATTAATAGAGGAAATATGATGAATTTAATTAAACAAAGATTATTTAATTAAATGGTTAGTAAAAAAGTTATTTAGGCATAACTGATGTTAGTAGATCAAGATCGAGTGTGCGATATCAATCAGTATAATTTCCACATCTACACACCTATCCTCAATCATGTCATCCAAAACAAACCTATTTTTGACCAAGATCCTACCATTGAACATGAAGTTCAAAATGATCCACTCATCAACCTTTATGCCATTGAAGATGACCCTATCCAAACTCCAACCACCACCATTTTTCAAAATGAGACACTTTCCTCCATGGGACACATAGATGATCTTCCTCTAGAACAAGAGCCTTCTACTATGGAAATATTTGCAAATGATTAAGCTATAGCTGAATTCACTAGATTCTATGACAATGACCATAAAGATAGTTTCAACATCGACTTGGAAGCACTAGTAGAATTGTTAGAATCTGATCTCACAAAATCAGACCAAAGATATCAATAAAAAATATACCCAACATGTCAACGAATCGACAATATCTTATCAGCTAGGATAAACTATCTTTGTCAAGGAAAGATTTCATAGGGATGAGAAAATACCAAGTAACAATGTCCACATACACAATGATGGGTTAGCATCTTGTTTTCAAAACAAAAATACCCCATCGCAAATAATTTTTTTTAGAGCATCTAGTATCAAGGAAAAGGACTAGGCATGCACGAGCAAGGAATCCTAGAACTAGTATAGTTTTAGGAAAATACTAGACATCAAGGTCTTAATTATTTAGTTAGCAAATCTAATGATGTTAGTGGTACCTCCTTAATATTGGAGGCAACTTTATCTGATACAAACATAAAAATGGAGGCCATGAGTAGTTCTTACGATAAGGTTGTTACCAACACTCCTTCCATCCACACCATAAATTGCCATTGAAAGATGAATAAACCTTCCATTTTGAACCAAAGAAAACAAAAGTTTTACAAATACAAAGGTCCAAGTCAAAAATCAAATGCCATTGCACCAACCAAGAATCCAAGTGGAAAAATGAAGTTTAAATGGATCCCAAAGAAAAATGGATCAAGAAAGGAAAATATGCCAAATCCAAAAGTTAATCAAAATGTGGAGCCACAAGAAAAGAGGCCTCCAACATATAATAAATTTCTACCTCCTTCAAAATGGTCATCAAGAAAGGAATTTAAAAGTGTTGGTTCCAAATGCTATCCTAATCAAAATTCTAACCTCTGTCATCCACCATCCCAAGTTTGGTAAATAAAAAGTGATTCATCCAAATGTCTAAACAATCCTTCCACAACTACCATCATCCATCATTCCAAAAGACATACCTCATGAATTAGTTACATCTTGGAAGAATCTCTTTACTGTAAGGACTCTCCTAGCACTCTATCATAGAGTGCGTATTCTGATAAGGCCGACTCTAGTATCAACAAGGATCACAATGAAATAAATTAGTTGTATGCAAGCACTATGATCCTAAAAAGACAACTACTCCAACAAGGTCACTATTGGCATATCATCACATTGAGATCTCCATTGGCATCTATCAAAGTGATCATTTAGACAATACAAAAGATATTAAAAGAAAAAGAAAAAAATAGAAAAAATATTAAAGAGAAGTCAATTCGTCCAATAGTGAAAACCACGTCAGTGATGCTTGGGATAAGTACCATGATGAAATCTTGGCAAATAGGCACCATGTGTAAAAGAAATTATCTATGTGGACTATTATAATTGGGGGCAAGTTGTCTCATCTCCCTACCCTTCGCATGACATTTCTTATGAAAACTCCATCTATCCATCTAAGCCCTATCATTTCCATCCATTGTCCCACCTAATTTGATCTCGATAAGGACTGGGGTACAAACATAAATCATGCCTTGAGAAAACTCTTGACATTTATATCCTTTGGTCATACATTATTCTTGAAATATTATGTAATTACCTTCATAGCTTCATTATCCCTATGGGACATTGTCCCTGGAGACCAAATGATAATTCTTCTAGCCAATAATCCTCATGTCTCCTATCCTTTACCAAAAACCACCCATCATCCTTTCATACCTATCAACTATTTGGGTTTTCCCTTTTCAATGGTCTAAAGATCCTCCATCATCACATCTAGTCCTAACCAAGTCATTCTAAATGCAATAAGTGTAATCCATAAAATCTTGCTACGCACCCTCATACATAATCCAAAACACTCCTTGGCTTTGTTTCTAGCCTTGTTGTAAACCTTGATTCTTTAATCACATTATCGTCATCGTCACATTGGTTTGGGATGTTTCCTTCCCACACCAAACACTGTCATCATCATCATCATCATCATCATCATCACTTGTCAACTAGTATTCAACTTGATTAGGGAAAAGATCATGTTTTTTCTTGGATTCTTGTGCATTTTTGTTTGCTTTCTTGTAGTATCATCCACATGCATTTTTCACAATCCTCAAAATGACAAAAATCCAAAAAAATCATAAAATGTCCTGAAAAAATCCGTAAAAATCATAAAATGTCCTAAAGAAATCCCTAAAAATCATAAAATGTCTTGAAAAAATCCATAAAATCATAAAATGTCCTAAAATATCCATAAAAATCATAAAATGTCCTAAAAAGTTCAAAAAAGTTATAAAACTTCAAAAATCCAAAAAAAAAAAATCAAAACATGTCAAAAACCCCAGGAAAAACAAAAAAAAATCATGAATGTCAAAACTCCAAAAAAATCAAAATATCTGAAAAACACAAAAACATCCAAATAACTCTCAAAAATCCCAAAATATAGTCAATTTTCATCACGCCAGTCAAATAAGTCAGACATAGTCACACTCGAACACAAGACATTCATTTGCATGTCAACATTCAAATCGTGAACCAACAAGACAACACGGTCCAGTCAATCATCAAGTCAAACATTAGTCAAAATGTCACTCTCGTCACTTTATGGTGTCCTCCAACATGTTTCCTTCTTGGATTTGGGTCCCATCACACTATCATTTTCCTTTTTAGGATGTGTCCTTCCTGATGATAGGCATTGTCAAACCAAACAAACTGTCAAAATAGTCAAACTGTCAACCAACCAAATTATGTCTTATACAAGATGTATCCTTCTTGAAACTAGACATTGTCATTTAGTCAAACCTCGTCATTTGCCTTATATAGTTGGTCACATGGTAAAAACCAAACTCGGTGTCTTATATGACATGTCTCTTTCCTAAAACCATGCTTTGTCAAACACTCAACCCATCAATCCCCTAGTCAATTAATCATCAAATAAATTGAAAATTTTGGCAAGCATTCTAACTGGCTATTGAAATTGTGGCTTGTCAAGTCTTATCTTTCTTTTGGCATTTTTCTGTGAGTCAGGTTACTAATTCCTCGAGGATGTCCCATGAAGGATTTATAGGAGCGATGATGTCTCTTGACTGTTTTCTTTGATTGCTATCTTTGGTGTGTCTTGACAAAAGGACTAGCATAACTTAGCCCTTAGTATGCATTAGGACATTCCTTGTCTGCGTATGTCTATTTTTCACAAGTGGATAACCTTTCACACCTTGGTTTATGTCATACCATGGTGTTTTTTTTCCATTTGTGTCATTTTAATGCCCAATGATGATTAATGCAATACTTATTTGTACTTTAGCAATATATTGAAGGATTCTTTCTCCACACTAACATCCATCTTTTCCGCTCTAACATTTCTTCTAGTCCACATCTTCATCATCCTTGTCTATTTTTCCCCTATCATTTTTATTCTTCATCTTCTAGACTTCTCGTCCATTTTGAGAGCACACTCGTGTTATTTAAACCCAACTGTCCTATCGAGGGGGCATACCACTAGCTCCTCGTCATTCTTCCTCATCGTATTCTTCGTTGGGGCATTTTTTTGACTCATTTTCTTTGTCATAGTGTGATAAACTACATTATGACAAAGAGGGGCAAAATGTAGACACATAAAATTGACCTAGGCCCGTGAACTATATTTTCTCCATTTCTCTTCTCAACATAATTAAAATATTTAATTATGTCCCATAGTCCAAATTCAACTATTAATTAAATAATTCTCAATTATTTAATTAATTCACATCTTTTATTCCTCTTGACTATTTTAATAAATAAATTATATTTGTTCTATTTAAATACATCGCTAATTTCCTATGTCCCTCTATAATTAAATAAATTCCTTAATTTATTTAATTATTACCTGTCCACTCTTTCTTCTTGATTATTTAAAGAAATAAAATTTATTTATTTATTTAATATGTCATTAATTTCTTATGTCTTTCTATAATTAAATAAATCTCTTTGATTTGTTTAATTATTATCCACCTTGGCTTTTTCTAATTTATGTCTTTCTATAATTAAATAAATCTCTTTGATTTGTTTAATTATTACCCACCCTAGATTTTTCTAATTTATGTCTTTCTATAATTAAATAAATCTCTTTGATTTATTTAATTATTACCAACCTTGGCTCTTTCTAATTTTAAATAAAATCATTTATTTAAAATAATCCACTTTCTAATTTCCCACCAAGTAAATAATAATAAAATAATTATTTATTGTCACATGACCCACTACTTTTGAATTAAATTAATTTTTAATTCAAAAGGTCAACTCAACCTTTAAAATCAAATAATTTTAAATTATTATTTGATTCTCCAACTTCTACCTTTTTTGTGCCTAATATCTCCTTGTCACATGCATTCTTGTCCATTGATTTGATTTTTCTAAAATCAAATCTCATCCCTTCATTTCAAACATTTCCCTAACCCTAATTGCTGGTTGTCACATTTAATTTCAACATTTGATCTTAGGGCATCTTTCAACTAACAATCCTGGCCATCCGTCCAAAATCAACTTTTCTATAAAAAGATAATTTTACCCTCATTTTGTCACTTCATGCTTGGCTACTTTGTGCTACAGACTTTAGGCTTGCTTGCATTTTGTTGAATACATTACAACAATATTATAATCCTTCAATATTTGCTTAGGGCTTGTCATAGGTCATAGTTGGTCATCAAAACTCTAAGGGAAAATATCAACTTGCAACAAATGGAGAAGGTGCAATGAAGATGATTCATGGAGGACATGAAGGCTTGGTGAGATTGTTCTTGGTTTTTATGCTATTTTCCTCCTTTGTTCTTCATTGTTTAGTTAGGGTTTAGTTAGTTTATTCTTTATAATGCTAACCTAAATTTTTACCTATGTTACAATAAACATAAAGACATGACAAGCAACACAATACATGGGATCACATTATGCACATGCAATCACAAAGAAAATGGAAAGAACAAAGCTATTATGACACTTGTGATCCAGCCTAAAGCAAGTCATTTGTATCCTAATATTATTTAGCATACGTGGAAGGAAGATAACTAGCCAAAGGAGCAAAAACAAGAGTCATTATAGTACAATTCTATAAAATCTCCTTGTCCCCCAAATTTAGGAAAGGATGAGCTGAGATAAACGGTGAGAAGTTACTCCTTGCTGTATGGAAAAATTATTTACATAAAGTGTAATACATGTAATAGTGAGTATGCTAAGATTCTACAACTATCACATGGAAAGGAGAAAATTATGTGCATGTTATCCAATTTGATCCCTAAAGGGTCCAAATTATCTTAATAACTCATGTGAGTATAATTATTAGGTGATCCCACAATAGTGGTTTGCAATTTTTGGCCAAACTAGACACTGAAATAATTTTTTGTAACTAAATCTTCACTTTTAGGAACCTATAAAGGCCAAACTGTGAGGAATTTGAAGATGATGCAAACTAGAGTTTCATGAAATTTTGTCTGTAGATTCTAAATATATTTTTTTCAAAATTTTTGGAACCAGATTGCACTTCTTTTTCCATATCCTTTGAAAACTAGTTTTTTTGAGAAAATAACATTTTTAAAAAAGTGATTCTCACCGTATAACACATAACTCTTTTTTCATGAAGGATAAAATTATAATTCTTTCGAATTTAGATTTTTAACTCTGATATCTAGTGCTTCCACTTGGTTAGATAATTTTTTATTGAATATTTTTTCTTTAATCAAGTTTTGAAGTCAAACCAATTACAATTCAGACATAGCGCGACTGTATAACACATAAATTTTTTTGTAGGTATCAAGATTATTATTATTTTTTTTGATGGATCAAGGACTTCAAAATATGGTGCACTCACATTTTAAAATTTTTCTTTTTGATAATCTTCTATTTTTCCACGTGCAAAATAGAGAGCTTGATTTTCGGTGAAAAACCTACATTCACAAGAAATAAAAAATAAATATAATAATCAAATTAAATTTAATTAAAATTATAATTTTTTGGAAGCTTATAATAAGGAATACATACTTAAAAAAATAAAATTTAAATGAATTCATTTGATCCTCCAAAACGTAAATCAAAAGTGGATTTTTATCAACATTTTGATAGGTGTAAAAGAGACTTTGTTATAGGTATGGTTTAAAACTAGCAGGGTTCTATCCAAGGGGGCTTGGTCTAAGGTGGTTTGATCAAACCATTTTCAATTGGAATCCTTTAAGTGGAAATTTTTAAGGATTAAATCATTATATTTTCTAAAAATATGTGATTTCAGCAAAAATCGGGATCTCCTAGAAAGTGTAAACCACTATTGTGGTAGCACCTTGTATGATGTACAAACATTCTATGGTATGCACAATATGGTATATTTGTGTATCTTCTTTTTCTTCTTAATCAATGTGGTTTAGGGGGTAATTTGATTAATCCATAATATAAATTTGTATAGAAATCATGTTTAGTTTTGGATTCATATAATAAGGGATGTAAATGTTCAAGAGGATCATGAACCATAGGCTTCTCGGAATGCTTATGCTTTTTAATTGGTTGGAAAATAGTTTTCTTTAAGAGTGGAGGATGTAAGGTGACTTTATCCTTATGATTCATTCTATTATATTTAAAAAGTATTTTATAGAAGATTCTATTACCTTGCACCATAGAAACTTTTCTAATAAGAGAGGTGGTGGGATAAATAAGGTTAACATAATGGTCAATAATTGGATTTTCTTCATCATTTCTAAGTCGGGTAATGATCTCACAATTGGAAGGTGAATGAAGTCAAGGAAAAGTGGTGCTATGGAATGTGTCAATGATCTCATCTTCTTTGAACATAATATATTCCCAAGAAGGGGAATCATTAGGAGAAGGAGAAACAATATTCTCATGATTCTCAATGATTTATTATTATAACACTGAGGAACCTTCCTTAGAAAGAGGATGGTGATTGGAAGAAGCATTATTATGATTGTCATTTGTATCCATAATTGCTTTGTCTTGCATCATGACATTCATACAAATGAAAGATATTTTAACATGCTTGTCAATCTCTTCATTTCTTTTACTTAGATAATACTCATAAGTGAAATGACAAAAATAGGGTGCCCCACCTTTTTGGGGAGATGGAACACGAGTTAGGGTTTAGGACCCAGACCTATTTCCCTCAAGTTTCATTCAAGGAAACCTTGGAGATGTCAATCAAAAGGTAGAAAGGGGGAAAAAGATCTTGAAAAAAGGTATCCTAAGGTGTGATGAAGGACTAAAAGAGGCTTCACCACCAACCTAGGACTTGGAAAGAAAAGTAACATGCAAGACCTAATGATCAAACCTAATGACATGCAAGACTTGAATAGATGACCTAGAAATGAATGAAAAACAAAATAGAAAACTGAGAAATCAGAGAGGCACACCTCAAAACTTGTAGAAGCTTGAATAAAGACCTGCAATGTTGGGAATGATAAATTTGATGGACATTGGGACTCATACACTAGGTTAGGAAATTTATTCCTAGATTAGGGTTTCTAGGCAAGAACATAAATCTAGCACTGACAAGTCTAGAACTCCTAAAATTTGGAATATTCACTATATCGGGACTCATACACTAGAAGTGGCATATTAGTCCTGCTCAATTTTTTTGGAGGATCAAGATCTGAGTCTATTTTTCTATCTTTTCTCTACCTTCGTAACTTGATTTCTGGATCTGAAATGTTGAATCCTATTATGTAGATTCCTTTTAGTGATCCTGTAAACAAGGTGGCAACTTTGAAAACTTTTCAAGCTTGAAAAAATTCCTCTAGTATTTCTCTTCAATGTGTGTTCAACCTAGGCCTACAAATCACACACTTAAGAGAGGAAAAAATGTTAATTTTTTAGTAAAAAGGGGTTTCCCTTGGTCAAACCCCATTTTGGTACTCAATTGAAATTAAATGAAATAGGAAGGAGAATGATGAATGAACAAAATGATATGTTACAACTCACCAAAACCTTGAATAAGATGTTGTAAACATGTATGAAATGGATCCAAAGGATGTAGATCTTGAATCTTTCTTGAATGAGATGAATCTTAACTTGAATGCTTGCTTGAAACATGAAACCCTACATGAGAAATGCTAGCTCAAAAACAAACATGATGCATGATGACTTTGACATGATGCTTGATACTTGAATGATGCTCTAAAACACTTGATAATCAGCTCTTGAATACTCTTGAACACTCTTGTAATATCCAATTTTCTATAATGCATGAATACTCAAGGTGCTAGGTCACTTGTATACTTTCTAGGTGAAAAATGAGTGAAATAACCTTGTATCTATACTTGTTTTTGCCAAATTTCTTGAAATTACAACACTACAAGCTAACATTAGGTCTAGGAGAATAAAATCCCACCAAGAATATGAATTTAATTTAGGTTTAATCCACATGGTACTCACATTCTAGAAGTGGTGTAGGAGTCCCATTAGGCTATGCTTTGGGACACGTTTTTCAAGAAATGCTTAGATTCATGTGAAATCTAGATCAAGGCCCCAAAAATTAGGTGGAACTCATACGCCCAAGGTGGCACATGAGTCCAAAATCACTAAATCTAGGTCATACAATCCAAAAACATTAATTTATGATTGGTCATTACATATGTGTCGGGACTAATCTTGAAAAATGTATTAATTAAGGCTTGTGGATGCAAAATAGGGCCAAATAAGGCATAAATAAGCCTAATTTACTAATGAAGCCCTAGATTAGTGTGAAATTGTAAAGGTACACTTTACAACACCCTAAATAAGGCATAATTAATTTTATTTAGTTTACAAGGTCCCAAGACTTATTGTGAATGTGTTAAACACATTACAACACTAAATCAAGGAAACATTAGGCTAAATTCAATAGGGAGGGCCTAAAAAAGTGCAAAAATGTAAGGAGATACATTTTACATCATTACATTTAGCCCCTACTTTAGTGAGAGGAGGAACTTGCTTCAAGATCACACTAAAGTAGACAAAATCACATCAAGAGGGGTCCAAGTGTACGAATGTAGATGATATAGGATGAAAAAGATCAAAGGAGATGGCCAAGCCCCTAGGATCAAGATCCTACAATAGACCAACATAGGCGCAAGAGGACACACACATGAAAGTGATATAGGGAGAAGCATCAAGGCACATGCATACACTGCGAAAGATATAAAGAAAAAAACCCAAAAAAAAAGAAGGGATGGATTGAAAGCTTCAACCAATTGTCCTGCAAGTCATGGATCAGACCTAGGTTGTTTTTCCAAGAAAAATTTACAAGTGGAACATGATTTCCACTATGCAAACCAAACACATTCTCACAAGGGCTAATGGAATTGAGTATCCACTAGGTGAGCCCCCAACGAGACACATACACATGCAATGATATGCACTCGCACAAAAACGCAAGTGGCTATGGGAAAGTCATGCTTGAGTTTGGCTCCCATACACTAACCATACCAAAGCTATGGTTCATGATAAATTTGATAAGGCACCATACAACAATGAACTTTGAGCTTCATGAGGAAAGAAAAGTTTCATATGCTTGACACCCATGAACAAAAAAGATGGCACCATAGGCAAGCAAAGTGTGTTATGCAAGGTGGCCATATAACAATTATTGTTAAGGAAAAATGGTGTAAGGTATGTTTAAAGGAGTTTTTCTTAGTCCATGTAAGGTCTTAAATTAGGGAACATCGTGCCTAATGTCTCCAAGAGAGGACCAACCTAAGAATAAAAGATTCACAACATATGGGATGTAGTGTGTCACATCAGTCCACTAAGAGGAATATAATATGCTAAGAGAGATCACACTCATGAAGGAAATCACACCCAATGTCACCACAAAGTGAAAGATGCATCACATGAAGTAAGAAAAATACACAATGAAACATGAAATGAAAAAGAATAATTCCAATAAAAAAGGGTCATCCCCACAAAATAACACAAGGGATCCATGGATTTAGGGTCAATATGTCTTTGCTACAATTTTTTTAGAGATCTCAAAACTTTCATCATTCCCCAGATACTCATGGAACAAGAAGAATGACACAAAGAGAGTGAAAATCAATAAAAAAACATTTTGGGTCAATATGTAAGAGACCTAAATGTCTTGATGCCTTGGATCATCCCCAAAAGGAAAACACAAGACATTTATGAAAAGATAAAGGTTTATGACATAGAGAAGAATGCAAGTACAAATAGAGGAATTTCACAAAGAGAGAGAGGGAGACATCAAACAAAACAGTACGGGGGGATCACATTAAACACATGTAATCACACACATAAAATGAAAAAGAAAAAAAAGGAAAGACTAGTAAGGTACATCTGAATCAACCTATTAGCAAGTTACCTACATCCCAATCTCGGTCATCATATGAAAAAGGAAGATAACTAGCCAAAGGAACAATAGCAATTGCCAAACTAGGATCATCACCAAGTTCAAAACAATTCCTATGAGAATTATCGTTTAAGTTCATAGAAGAGGAAAACAATGTATTCTATTCATTATACACTTCTTTATCAATTTTATCTCAACCTCATCATCATTATCCAAGTTAATCACAATGGGAGGTTGAATGATAATATCTAAAGAAGGATTTAGCTCTTGTTGCAGTTGTGGTATAGGATTTTGTTGTTGTGACAAAGAGGGAGATTCATTGTGTTTTCCTTCAGTCAAGTTTGGATTTTGATTTTCTTTGTTGTTTTCTTCATTTAACCTTTTAGAAAGAGCATGATGTCTACACCTACGCTCTCAAAAATCTATGTTTCTTTTAATTCAGTTTTCATGTTGCATTTGTGTAGGAGCAGGTTTAGCAACCATAGGTTTATTTTCTTCCCTAAGGGGAGTAATGAAAGGAGCCATGGGAGGTTGTTCAACCACTTTCTCTTTAGCTTTGTATACTTGTTTTATCCTAGGAGGCATGGTAGGATTGTTTTCATTCTCTTGGTTGTTTGTAGGAGTTAGGCAAAGGATCTATCTTAGGTTGTTCTTGGATTTTTGGAATGTCTTTAGGTTCAATCATAGTTTCATAAAGGATAAGAGGCTCAGTCATAGGTGGATGCATGTTCTTAAGAGAATTTTTCTATGCATTTTGCTTTAAATTTTTTGTAGGATTTGAGAAAGAAGTCTTCACAAGGTTTAATAGGTTCCATAGGTTCCAGCCAAAAGAAATCCAATGAAAAGTTCCCATAGGAAGATAGAGGATTAAAGACACTATGATGCATAGTAAAGATTCCATTACCAACAAGAAACTTTAAACATTTATGCATAGTTAATGGGATGGCTTCCATGGAGCATAGCCATGGATAACCAAGCTTCACATGAAATTGGTCTGATGTTGAGATGGTGGAGAATGAGACATCTAATTGTTTTGGTCCAACATTTAAAGGAAGGGTGATCAATCCCATTGTAGGGAAAGCAAAACTATTGTATGTCTTTATCCATGCTTTCAGTTTATCATATGTTTCTTTTTAGAGTTCATACAAAAGTAATAATTCCTTGGTTATCACATTCTCTCCACAGAGGGGTTCAATTAATATCCCATTAGTGGGATTTTCATAGATTTGATTGACTATGTAAAGAGGACCATGAGGTGCATGTTTAAGTATATCTTGTGAGGAGAAAACAATGTTAAGAGGATTTTTAGTTCAACCCTTATGAGGTTGAATTTTGATCAGTCCAACCATATCATCCAAAGAACTTTGTTCATTGGTATCTAGAGGATCTTGTTCAACAATTTCCATGCTGTCATCATCCATGTCAACATTCAGCACATCATTCTTCTTCGTTTCTTTGACAAATGAAACATTGTGGTTTGGCATAGGGTTGGTAAAAAATTACTATTTTTTGTTAGGAGGAGCAACAAATTTATTTCCTTGATCATTAACATCTCCAATTTAAATTTGACCAGAATCAATGAGGTCTTGCACAAGATGTTTAAGATGCTTACAATGTTTCGTATCATGTCCATTTTTTCAGTGATATGGCAATAAGCATTCAATCTAAAGTTCAAAGGTAAAGGTTTATTAGGATCATGTGCTCTTATGGGAGGTAAGGTAATTATTTTCTATTCTAAAAGTTGTGGCATTGTGTTATGAAGGGTATCAGGTAAGGGAGTGAATTTCCTAGTCAGATCCCCAAATGTGAAAGAAGTTGTCCTTTTTATAGCAGCCACTTGGGAATCAACATGTTGAGTTGGTTGACGAGGATTTAGTTAGAGGAAGCCTTTATTCTATTTTCTAAAGGATTGGTAATTTTTTTGGTGTGCGGATTTGGAATTCTCAGAATGGCTAGAGATGGGTTTTGTTTCATGACTACTAACCAAGTTTTGATAATCACAAAGGGTAGTAAATAAGTGTATGAAAGAAGAGAATTTCATTATGTCAAGCTTATCTTATATCTTAGTTTGCAAATTATCAATGACCACCTGTTTAAGGTGAGGATCAGGAATTTATATGAGTAAGTGCACCAATTTGTGACACAATTTTGGTGCCAAACTAAAAAAATTCACAAAAAAAGCTCAAAATTGAGCATTTGGCGTGTTCCAAATTTGGCATGTGCCAAACGAAAAAGTACATTAAAAGAGAAAAATGGATTTGAAACCTACATTATCATTTCAACCCATGGCTTGGCTTGGAGGATTTGAGATTTATAACTCATGCTCGCCAAATCTCATCCATATTTTGCACTCTTAGCTTGCTATTTTTCACGAGGATGCCACCAAAACTTTAGAGACATTGAAGATTGCAAAGAGGCATGCATTTTTATTCTATTTATTTTGAATTTGATTTAGAAAACATATTGAAATAGGTTTTTATAATAAAGTTTTGTTCTAATTCTTAGGGAATGAATCTCCACCTTGAAACATTGAGAATTCACAATCACTCCCTTAGGAAGAGACTCTTATACAAGAACAACTTGAAATCCCTCCATCAATTCATAGGCATCCTCAAGGAACACAAGAAAATATTCTAAAGCAAATTGAAAACAATAAAAGATACATTGAATGATTAATTGGAAGATTAACTGAGCATGGAAAAACCCACCCTTATAGGAGAGGGATTGCTGAATCATTGAAGTCGATTGTATCTCATGTAGGAGAAATGAGCGAGAAAATAAATTTTTGGTCAAATAAGAGGCATGAGATGAGACAATTTTATGCTAGTGGTTTTTCATATGCAGATGTGAAAAAAGAAAAAAATAGCAAAGCCAAATTGTGTGCCCTATTTACACACTTGAGAACCAACACACCTTTGTCTCATGCATGTAGGAGGTTCCCCATTGATTGGTGCCACCATGAGTTAATTAAAAATAAATTGTGGGAGTGTTGGTGGATGGTATTTGACCAACCTCCATGCAATAACTATGAGGTACCACAATACTTTTTGAGGAAACTCTATTGTGAGGTTTTCCTCAATAAGATGCCAAATTATTTTGACATCTTAGACTTTTAGGGAAGAGGTGGGGGCTCTACACATGATAGACCTACTGAACGACATAATCCATAGTTGGCACCAAGACCCTTGGCCAGACCCATGGTGGAGCATGTCGTCATTCCTTCCATTGTTAAGGATAGTGTAGAGGTGGACACACTGGAGTTGATTGGCTCACTCACCCAAACCATTTTACGGTGTACGAGGCCTCTAATAGAGGCTAGTGTGGAGGAGACTTGTAGGCCCTGAGCTCCACCCCACCATTGTGGTGCTTGTGGAGATATTTACACATATGATTATCAAAGTGCTTAGGATGTAGCTACACAACCTACATCAATTGTAGAGGTGATCGCTTTCAAAGATGATTTTCTAAATGATACATTTGGCATTGACACTCATGTAAAATTCAGCAAGTTCATTTAATGTTGTTTATTAAATTATATTTTGAAATTTAAGAATAAGTAAATTAGTAGAATTTCAATATGATGAAATTTCAAGGTCAGAGTGTTCATGAGACGTGCCCCATTCCTACAGACCCTTATTTTTTCTCAATGTTGAGTCAACATGTAGGCAACTAGTATTAAAGATATTGCATTTCAACAGTTGAATGTTATATTTGAATGCTTGTCTCATAACATGCTTTGGATTTCAAATAGTTTTCCAATAGACCCTCCACCCCCACACCTCACAATTCATTTACTCAAACAAATTACACTCAGGTAGCCTTTATTCATTAATGGTGTGGTAAAACAATGTTAGCTAGTTTTCTTAATTTTGCATATATAGATCTAAAAAATTAATGAGAAACACAAACATTGCATTTGTCTTCCTTGATCGTGTCACATTATCTTCTCCTAATTCACTTTTTGTTCATTTATTCCTTCCTAATCCCATCCCATTAACATTTAATAGTTTACTCTACCATTTACTCTTTCATTTACCATTTGCAGATGTTGACATCATACATCCCTGGTGATGTTGGTGGCACGATGGACCATGGAGTTGCTGCAACAATAGCTAGTTTTGATCCATTGAGAGAGGTATGTAAAAGATTAGTTGATTTAAAATTATATTTTCTCTTTTATGGTTTGTTATAGAAAATTTTCACGATGCTTTTATGTAGTTTAATTTCTATCTTGATGGTTGCTACATGTGGTTGTCACTCCAGATTGTGGACATGGTAATGCTGTAAATGTGCATGATGACTATATGTATGTGGTAAGTGATTATATTTTGTTATATGCCATTCCAAAATTCAAATTCTATGTATTAACATCTTTACTTTTTATTGTATCAATTGAAGGCCTAGAGTGAAGAGAGGAGGACTAGTGAGCATGTTCGAAAGACAAAAGAACCAACAGTCACTCCATCTAGCTGAATTTCGAAGGTAGCATGGGATCTATTTCCATCCCCTAGATGGAAATGACCATGTATTAGGGTCATTTGTTGTATGCCTATGTGGCATTTTGGAGCATATGTTTTGTACTATTGATATGTATGTGACATTTTATGTCCATATGGATCCTTTGTACTAAGCTTGTATGGATTTTTTGGATATATTTTATATACTTTTATCAATATATATCATTGTATAGCCTTACGACTTTTTGATTAAAAAAATATTATTTTGCTACTACCATTCTTGAATGATGTTATCAGTATTGCGTAAATTGTATGCTTGAATGTTGTAGGCATGGATTTTGTTTACATCTAATGCTTAATTAATTGCTATTGATTGCTCAATAAGCTCCATCTAAAGCGTATTATGTAAATAAGCTCCATTCTTGGTGGTTTGTATCCTTTGGAATGCTTTAATTACTTGTTCCTCACTTATTCACATGTATGCTTCACTTATTTACATGTATACTTCACATATATTTTGTATATTCATGTGTATGCTTCATGCCTTCAATGCATAGCAACAAAAATATTTTGGGGAAAAAGTCGACAAACCAAAAGTATAAGAGCTTTTGAAAAAATCGGGAAAAAATCATATTAAAAAAAATGTAAAAAATTGTAGAACAAGAGATAAAAACTATTTTTTTGAAATTGAAAGGTATTTCGATAGCATATAGAGATATAGAGAGGAAATAAAATAAATATTTTAACTAATGAATTGTAAAAAATAGATTTTTGTAGTTTATATTCATATTGTTGATTACATTGCATTGCACATCTTTGAAAGTCAAAACATTACTTCACACTACATAACTAATAACTAGATGTTGATCAATGAAAAAATTTCGATTACAATATAGTTTTTACAAAGTCAACCTAAGTAGTTATGCAATTATTTCACATTGCATAACTAATAACTAGGAGTAGCTTCCAATTGCATTTTCTTATCATGGCATTCTATTCAAGACTAGATTTCTTTGAGGTATTTTTCCAAATAGTTCAGTGCCTTGTCTATGTTACAACATTTTCATACATGTCTACCAAAATTTTGTCAAACAGTTCACTACCTTGTTGCTATGAATAAAAGCCTAAAAAAAGTGCTTTTGAACAAGCTATGGATTCTTGGAAAAAATATATCAAAAGCATAATAGCAAGAAATAGTATAGACAAGGCAATGAAATGCTTGAAAAAAATGCCTTAAAGAAATGTGGTCTCATGGCAAGTGGAATTCCATGACATGAAGAATTGCTATGGGTTGTCATGGCATTCCATCACCATGAAACCATGTTTCTTTGAGGCATTTTCAAACAATTCACTACCTTTCTATGCTACCACATTTTATACATGTTTACCAAAGCATTTTATCAAGCAGGTTAATTACCTTGTTGTTATGGTTAAAAGCCTAAAATAGATGCTTCCAAACAAGCTATGGATTCTTGGAAAAAAATCTGTCAGCATAATAATAAGCAATGGCATAGACAAGGTAGTGAACTGTTGGAAAAAAATCCTCAAAGAAATGTGGTCTCTATGTGCTTGTCATGGCATTCCATCCCCAGGTGACCACATTTCTTTGAGGCTTTTTTTTTTCAAATAGTTCATTGCCTTATCTATGCTACCACATTTTTCATACATGTCTACCAAAGCATTTTATCAATCAATTCACTTCCTTGATGCTATGGCTAAAATTCTAAAAAAGGTGCTTTTGAACAAGCTATGGATGCTTGGAAAAAATCTATCAAAGCATAATAGTAAGCAATAACATAGACAAGGTAGCAAACTATTTGAAAAAATGCCTCAAAGAAATGTAGTCTCATGGTGATGGAATGACATGAAAATAAAATTCCCTAGATTTTCATGGCATTCCATCACCATGTGACCACATTTCTTTGAGGCATTTTTTCATATAGTTTACTACCTTTCCTATGCTACCACATTTTTCATACATGTCTACCAAAGCATTTTATCAAACAATTCACTGTCTTGATACTATGGCTAAGAGCCTACAAAAAGTTCTTTTAGACAAGCGATGGATTCTTGGAAAAGATCTATCAAAGCATAATAGTAAGCAGTAGTATAGACAAGGTAGTGAATTGGTTGAAAAAATGTGGTACAAGAGCAACTTGTGCATTTTATTCCTTCAATAGGAAATTATGTAAAGTTTCAATCTTCACCATGGAATATATGTAAAAAGGTCATGATAAGGTCATCTTAAATATATTTAAGTCATAGTTTAGGTTTCTAGGAGGAAAAATTGCAAAAAGTTGTTTTTGTTGCAAAAGATGCAAACTTTGCAAAATTGCAAGAAGTTGTAAAAAATAGGAAGTTAAAGAGTTATGAAGCTGTAAAATCTTAGTAACTAAGGGGGTAGTCAAGAAATATTTTGTAAAAATATTTTTAAGAGCCTTGTGAAGGCACACAAAAGATCAAAGAGTTTGTATTTTTGAAGAAGTTTTGAATAAAAGTACTTTGCTCTTCAATTACAATGTTGTTTTCTATTATTTACTAGTTTGTACTATCAGTACAACATCATCAAGCCTTAAATTCCATTTTATTGGGAAGAATAGGGACTTTTTTATCCATTAAACTTGATTTGGAGAGACATCTTTGAGTTTTGAATTATGTTTTGAGTCCTTGACAGTAAAACTACTGAAACCCTCCATTTGGGGTTTGAGAGTCTAAAGTTTTGATCAACAACCATTCCATTGATTTAGATCTTTCTAATTGGTGGAGTGGGTTAGTATAGATTTTTTTCAGTTCATTAATGATTGCAGATACAAGGGAAGTCCGAAAACAATGTTTTTTTGTTGCCCTCTAAGAAAATTTTGAGTTTTCCATTAAATATGATGGCTCCAAGTTAGAATTGAGTGTAAAAGCATTCAACAAGGTTGAGAAATAGTTCCTAGAGTTTTTTTAGACATATTACAGCATGTTTGAAGGTGTGGCAAGTTGGTATGAGGTTTGGAAAGCATAATTTCATTAAACCCTCATTTAGTTGAGCATAGTGTAGTATAATTCAAGGGTTTGTATTTTGTGGCCTATGGAAGGGTTTAAGAGATTTAAAGTTTTTTGATTCAAAAGTTTTATGACATGTTACAAGACTTCATTTTTATTTTGGGTTGTGGAGTTGAATTTATGGTACTTGCTTTGTAATCTAGACCTACTTGAAGCCTAAAAGCAATAGATTCAACAAGTAGAATGTAGCTTAGAGTGATTTGGCATGTTTGGGTGTGAAAGAGGACTATTCCTAGCATAAACGTACCCACTAGAATGTGTTGGAATAGTTTTTTTGGTCACACGAGTTATAGAACGAAAGTTTCACCACTTTGCAATTTTGGCATTACTTGCATTTGACAACTTTTTCCTTAAGCAAAAACTTGCCACCACGGGAAAATGCCTCTGAGATAGAAATTTTTTAGAGATTTAATTGTAGATGGGCCTAAAGAAATCCCATAGGCTCATAGGAGAAGTTTCTAAGTGTCATTGTGTTCGAGTAACAACATGCTAAAGTTTGTAGCCACTTTGCACTTCGAATGCTTAAGGGATTATTCAGTTGAACATACCTCAAAGTGATTAAGTGTGTTTGGGTTTGAAATAGGACCATTCCTAACATAAAATTACCCACTCAAATGTGTTGGAACAATTAATTTGGTCACATGAGTTGCAAAACAAAAGTTGCACTACTTTGTAACTTTGCACTACTTGCATTTGACAAATTTTTCCTGAAGTGAAAACTTGCCACCATGAGAAAAGGCCTCTGAGATAGAAAAAAAATGAGAGACGTTGTTGTAGAGGGTCCCAGTACAATCCCATAGGCTTAGACAAGAATTTTCTAAGCATCACGGTGTCCAAGTAATAACATGTTGAAGTTTGTAGCCATTTTGCACTTCAAACTCTTAAGGGATTCAACTAGTTGAACATAGCTTAGAGTGATTCAAAATGTTTGGGAGTGAAAGAGGACCATGCCTAGCATAAAAATACCCACTCATATGTGTTATAACAATTTTTTTTGTCACACGAGTTGCAAAATAAAAGTTGCACCACTTTGCAACTTTACACTACTTGCATTTGACAACTTTTTCTCCAAGTGAAAACTCACCACCATAGAAAAATTCCTCTGAGATAGTGAAAACTGAGAGAGGTTATTGTAGAGGGGCCCAACGTGATATCATAGGCTTAGATTAGGAGTTTCTAAGTATCATAGTGTCAAAGTAACAATAGGATGAAGTTTGCAACCATTTTACACTTCAGACTCTTTAGGGATTTATCCAGTTGAACATAACTTGGAGCGATTCAGTGTGTTTGGGTGTGAAAAAGGACCATTCCTAGTGTAAACGTACCCACTTAGATGTGTTGGAATAGTTTGTTTGGTCACACAAGTTCAACTTCCCTTTACATAAAAAATGCAACATTGCATAGCAACTTTTAAAACTTTTTTTTGCAAAACAACTTTTCACAACTTTGCATAGAGTCTTGTTTGTCATTCTTTAAGGTCATATTAGCCAATTTATAATATAATAAGTCACTTTTTTGGTTTTTGGGTCATTTAGGAGTTCATTTTGCACATTTTTCAAAATGATGTTAAATTGCAAAAGTGCAATGTTGAAAAGTTGCAAAAGTGCAAACTAGGAAGGAAAATGGTCACTTGTAGTTTAAAAGTCGGTTTTGTTAGTTTTGATAGTTGGTTTTAAGTTTATAAATACTTGAGGAACTTGGAGGAAGGATGTTATTGATGATTTTTTTTCAAGCTGGTTTTAGGTTGTGGGATCCAATTGCAAATAAAATTGTCTGTAGTCGTGATGTTGTTTTCAACGAGAGGGAATTTCTAGGTTTGCAAAAATAGAGTACTTCTTCAGATAATTTTATTAAGTTTGATATGTTTGATAATGGAGCTAATTTGAATAATAAACTTGGCAATGTTCCTTCTCTTAGATCACAAACATCAATTGTTACTTTCTCTTCTCCTCTTGTTTCCTCAATGCCTTCACCTGTTTATTCACAACCCTCTCATATTTGTGCCTTGTCACAAACTACAATTCCATTTTTCTCATGATGTTTAAACTTCCATACAATCACTTCATCCCCGTGATTTGTGTCCTACGCAACCTATGGAAAAGGCTAATAATCCCCCTGCTCAATCATCCTTCTTCTCTCGACCCCCTCCTTTTATGTATTCTTAGCCTTTCTGTACCAAGCAGATGCCATTAAGGGATCCTATATTAGGTGGTTTATGTCTTTTACAACCGGACAATTATTATTAACTAAATCTTCACATTCGCAACTTTAAAGTGCTAAAACGTAGAGGAATCAAAGATGGTGTAAACTAGTGTCTCATCAAATTTTGTTCCAGATTCTAAAAATATTTTTTCAAAATTTTTGGAATCAAATTGCACTTCTTTCCATCTCCCAATTGTTTTTTTTCTTCTTAAAACAAAATACATTTCAAAAAGTGATGCACACCGATAACGCATAAATTTTTTCCTCAAGGATAAAATTCCTTAATTCTTTCAAATCTAGATTTGTAACTCTATATCTAGTGCTTCCAATTTGGTTAGAGGTTTTATTGAATATTTTTTCCTTAATCAAGTTTCAAATGTCCAATTATTACAACTGTGTACACAACACACAACTGTATAATGCATAAAGTTTTTGTATACAAATGTACCTCTAATTTTAATTCTTTTTAGTTGGACTTCAAGGACTCTAAATATCCTGGGTGTGCACTCATATTTTCTTGAATTTTTGATAATCTTCTATTTTTCTACATGTGAAGAACAAAGAAATTCATTTTCGATGAAAAACCTATGTTTAATAAAACTTAAAAAACAAATACATAACAAAACCAAAACATATTAAAATTATATTCATTGGATAGTTTGTTCTGAGGAATACCATAATCATTTGAAATAGATTTTAAATGAATTCATTTGATCCCCCAAAAGCTAAATCAAAAGTGATTTTATCAGCATTTTGATAGGTGTAAAGGGGAGATCTAATTTATAGGCATGGCTTTAAAAACTAGCTTAGGTTCAACCAGTCTGAGCCAAGGTGATTTGATCAACCTCTTTAATTAAATCCTTAAATGGAACTTCTTTTAAGGCTTAAAATCGTCATATTTCAAAAATATGCATTCTACAAAATTCGCTCCTCCCGCAGAATTGTAAACTTAATGGCTATGACAAGCATCTCCCATTACAGCCATGACGTAACCATTTCATGCTATAATGTGCCACATCGCTGCGGATACGCGCATTTCATGCCATGGATGCACCTTTACAGGCCATGGATGTTCCATTTCATGCCATGGATGTGCCATTACATGTCATGGATGCGCCATTTTAGGCCATGGATGTGCCATTTAAGGGAGTGGATGCACTGTTTTAGGCCATGGATGTGCTACTTCAGACTCTAGATGCATCACTTCATCCAGACAGAGGAAAAACTATTGGGAATAATGAATAGAGAAGGGAAGATTTAAATTTTGATCTAGAGGTAGTTCAATCTCAATTACAAAAATTACATCTAGATGAGGCTCTTCCACCATGTAGATCACTGCAGTTAACTCTAAGTAAGGATTATCATGAATTTACTTTCCTGATCAGTAGAGCCAACCACATTTACAATGTTTGTAAAGATGATAATTCAACCAATGATGGTGCCACTAGGAAAGGGACTTCCATTATGTGGAATCCACAGCCTCCTCCCCTATGCATGTCTATCTTTGGGGATCTCTTCTAGGAAGGAGAGATGTAATGAAGCTTTGCTTAAGATGGCCATAGGGAGACCATTTGTGAGTGGAGCATGATGCCCTAGTTGTCAAATTTGTGAGTTTTTGGTGAAATTTGATGGTTTAAGGTGGTTAATTATAGTAAAACCTTGGGGAAATAGATTTGGAGGGTATTTTAAACTTATACAAGTCATTTGAGTCATGTTTGATGCTTTGGAAAGCTGAGATAAGTTGTGGGAGTAGGACTTTCAATAAACCCTCCCTAAAATAAGCAAAATTGAGGGTTTTATGGTTAATGGTGTTAGAGGGTACTTCTTTGATTAAAAAAAGGTGGATTTTGAGGATTTATAAGTAGAAAAAGGACTGTCCATAGGTGTTTGTGGTTGGTTGATATTTTAGAGTACATAGTTGTATTGTAAATGTGGCCTAATTAGCCAATTTGGGACAACGTAGAAGCCATGAATTGAGGAGTTGGTCCAAACTAACCATATGGTTTCTTGAGATATGTTTTGTGAGGGATTGAAGGGTGTTTGAAATGATGGATCGCTATTGGTTTTGACAAATAATCTACAAGTGATGATCAAGAATTTGAGTTGCAGCCTACAAGGGAACACTAGGTGAGATTGTGAAAATATGGTTTGAAGAAACAAAAGGTGTTTAAAATCTCTTTTTTTTGTGATTGAGAATCCATTTGGCTCCCTGCTCTGCATCACTAACGAACTATACATGCATGTGGCACAAGATCAATGGTTGAAGAATTGGTCATTATTTCATTTTATGCCTTCAAAACCTTGATCTTGACTGTATAGACCTACCTTGAGTAAACTTGCAATAAAATTCGTAAAACACAATGAAATTACGCCACTCCAAAGCCAAAATGAAGTTAACACATGTATCCTTCAAATAAGATGGAATTTGGATTTAGGACAAGCTATATAGAACTATACAGAGTAAGAGAGCAGATAATTTTTAGAAAACAACATAGAAAAGTGACAATTTTTATTGATTTCTTCCTCAAAAATGATCAACAACCTTTCTCATTGACCCAAGAGGTTGTATTTAACCTCCCAAAACCAAAAAAACCATCAAACTAGCCCAACTAACATTTAAACTTCCAATGAAAACTTTAAATGTAAACCATAAACCATTACAACTAGCTTTAAATGTACTATACACATTTAGTTGAGGCACATATTAAGGAGTATACAAATTTACATTTATTAATTTGTCATAATTTTTGTATATCAAAAAATACACTAAGTCAATAAAAAATATTACAATAGTGATGGAAGAACATCTTGAAAATCCTCCCATTTCTCAATATTTGTAGCAATACATGCAAGGAAATAATCCTCCCATTTGCAGACCACATCATGAAATGTATTGTACAAGAAGAAACAAAAGGAGTTGTTTCCCAGTTTCTTTTCTCCAATCCACCTTAGGTGGCCCAATTATTTACATTCCAAAATGATTCAAAACATGTACTTCCCCTGCTCCCCTAGAAACACATGGGTAGTAGCCTTTCTGTGGTTGTGTACTGTCACTAGAATTTGATCCACAACAATCCTAAAAAAGCCTAACAATTTCAGTCATGGACTCAATTAAAAATCATTAAAAGACCAATAACTAAATAATTTCAGACATACACCTAATGAGTTCTATTATCACCTTCATGCATGTTGTAAGTAGATTGATTGAAGGTCCTACAATGGTGATGTGGCCCATCTTTCGCTACTTTCTCATCTCTCAATGATCATACGTATAAATTTCAAATATATCACTGACACCGTCAACATAAAAGAAAGAGCATATAAGAATCCAATAAATCTATGAAATGGAAAAGAAAGAGAAGATTGAGAACCAAAAAATACACCAAAAATTGATATATCTCATACCACTAAACAGCTGCACCAACAACCAATGTTTCTCATACCACTGAATAGTTGTACCAACAACCAATGTTTTTATTTTCTTAAGTTGACAAACTTAAGTATAACCTATAGTAACAAATGCATCAATTATAGTCATAAATGCAGATGACATCAAACTAAAATTTTGCAAACTCTTGTACAATCAAACTTAAATGCTTGAAAGAAAGCAGTGATCAATAAAATGACTTTACAAATTCAATGTGTATACTTACAAATCAATCCAAGGAACCATCTGGGTCTACTCTACTCTTTATTGTGTCAAGTATTGCCTCATGGTCAGACTCACACACTTTTCACAAGTTCTTGTTTGTAGGTCTACCATTATATTTGATCAAATGAATGTTGGTGGCAAAGTCAAGGTTCAAGTAGTGAAGAATCTTTCGATGTGTGTCAAAGTCCTCAAAAAACCAAACTGCAACATTCTTAACTAGGTACCTTCTAATCCATGTTCCAATAACAACCACCAAACCTATAGGATATTCTATGTTTTCTCCATCTATAACTGGGGCCTCCAATTTCTTTTTGGCCTCAATACAATGACATAGGTAATAATCTATACCCTCTTCATTGTATTCATTTGCAATCACCACATAAACACGCCCTACATTGATATGTTCATCTTGTTAGATGTATTTAATGAACATCAAAATAAAACCTATAAGTAAGATATATTACCTTGTTCTACAAGGTCCGATAAATGATCAAAGTCAATAGATGATTGCTTCTCCATGATTTCTAGAGTCGTTGGGAGTTGATAAGTGTCAAGGGGGGTTAGAATTCTTACAGACCATTCGTCAACCCACTCTGTTGACTCACATTCATTCCATTTTTGAAGTGTACATGCAAAACAAAAGCACACCATCTTCTGCATATGGATAGTCCATGTACACCTACATTGGTGCTTCTAAAAGAGTGTAGCTCTCTCGATCCTATTAGTGTAGAACAATCCTAATATTTTTCAATGTTACTATCATCTACTAAATGAAAAAATCTATGAACTAAAGAATTACCTTCACTACCTAGACCCATTGCATGATTGCACCACTAGATAATTGATCTTGCATCTATCAAATTTACACTATCTTTGTAATTTAACTCTTCTCGTGCTAGGGCTCTTTTGATGCATGCACCTGCTCCATCATGCTCCCCCTTTCCATTCCCGACCTCTAAGAAGTTCCACATATGTTGAACACCATTGATCTTATGTATCCTGCTCAACCATTAAAACATTCTAGCATTCTTGAATTGTGATGTATAGTTATATGACCATATGATATGTTGACTAAATCATATGTCCCTGCTAGCAAGATCA